>SNQJ01S0121298.1:0-27054 GCA_010110895.2 Picea sitchensis | reverse complement strand
CATTTGTGTGTGCGATTTTGTAACTCATGGTTGAAGCTTACCTGCAACTTGTGTAATTCCCTTGATGGTATCCTTATCAACACAAGTTGGATTCGGCTTAAGTCTTTCAAAGGTGTCTACTCCATAATTTCATTCATGCACAACATACTAGGGTTGATATGGAATGTTATGTGTGGCTGTAATATTCCCTGGACTGAATTTCATTCTTACTCTTGCACCCTTCCTTTTGTCTGCAGTGTTGATGGTTTGATTGCCCTACTGCTTTCTTTCTGCCCTTCCCTAATTTGTTTGAGGATTTTTTGTATGTCTGCCAGCTCTTGTTGAATCTTGTCCCTATGGTGTGTAGCATGGTTGTAGTCCTCGGTTAGACAATCCTGGACCATTCTGGCGATCATTTCCCGATCATCCTCCATGAATGTGTATTCTAGCGGTGGTATTTGTGCTTTTTATTTATTGTGTGTGCCTCATGTCTGCGTGGTTGGTCTCTTATTTCCTCCTGGTTCTTGTGTGTTGGGATTTTTGGCGGTCTCCTATTCTCCCTCAGCCTGTTTCTATTGTTCTTTGGTCGGTTGTGTATTGTCCTTATTCCCCTTTTGGGTCCTTGTCTTCTTTGTCTGTTAGTATTTCTTTGTTGTCTTGCCTTTGCTCGTTCCTGGTCTCTTGGGCACTTGGATTTCCGGAGGCTGCATTACTCCCTGCTCTGCCTCTTGCTATGTTGTTTTTTCTGGCACTTCCCGGTTAATGGCTAGGATCCTCCATTCGTCGGGCCATTCATTGATGACCATATCGATATCACCCTCTGTGATGCAGTAGTGCATATGTAGCCACTGTTTAGTCGGATCTTGCCTTTCTTGTATCCACATTATTTTTTGTGTGGCTTGGAAGTTGGCGATGTTTGCATACCGTGCGACAACCTCTGGTGTTATTCTCCAAATTTGGTTGATGGCCTCCTACATGTCGCGTAGGTATGCTTCAAATATGATCATGTCCTCCCTCTTATACCTTGTGTTCATCCCTGCTTTCAGTAATAGATACCTCGCTCCTGCAGGCTTTGGTCTAGTACAAAAAAATACATACCCTGGTTCTCGCCATCCCATGAAGGCTATTAAGTTAATCAACCATGAGTAATGTAACTATGTGCCTAGATCCTGCGCATCCTTGCATTCCTCTACGGATAAGTTCAATAATTATGGCACCCGGCTCATTGAGGTGCCTTCTGTTCACTAGGTTGCAACTGCAACAACTCCAGCTAGTACTTCCTCTCTGTGGAATTTTCTTAGCAAATTGTAGGCTAATATTTTTGTGCCCAGCTGTGTGGTTGCATTGTTGATTCATTTGATGATGATGCCTCTTGTCCCCCTGGTGGTGCCATACTTCTTCTTCATTTCTTCTTCCATTGCTTTCTCCTTGGTTTTTTCATCCAAAAACAATGCGGGATCCAAACCTTGAATTGGTAATCCTGTTATTTGAGCAATAACCTCAAAAATTATGGGGACGGGTTTGTCCAACCATATGTCCCCTCCATGTCTAACTTCTAATAGCTACTTGACGCATGCTTTTGCGTTCTGGCCTCTGTCAAGATGTGGTAGGTCCAACAGACCAAATATTCATGTTTTATCCATTCCAGTTGCCCATTGATACGACTGATCGATTGGTTGTCTAAATGGATTCGTGCCCATAGTCTGTAGAAAGAGCCTCTTCACAAGTTATGGGAAATTGGATTCATCTAGTACATCCTGGTTTGAATATTTGAGATTCCCTACATGACCAAGTAGCTCTAGTCCTACCTATACTCCAACTGGTATGCGTGGTAAAAACAAATCTTCTACAACTTTCTTGTGGGGTGAACTTGGTATTTGTATCTTATCTTTCTGCTGTGGTGGTTGGATCGAAGTCTCAATAGCTTCCATTTTTTCCTCTATATGCCATTCCGGCCAATCCAAGACATCTTTAGCGGTCTCCCCTACTGGGTGTTATGAGATGGTCATTTGGGACTCATCTGGCTCCATTGCTGTTGTCGGATTCGATGCCATGCCATTAACTTTAAGAGTTGCTTCTGTATTCTCAGGTTGCACCTCCTTCATGGTTTCTTCTTCCTAGTTCTATGGTTCTTGTGTCGCTGCATCCGTATATACATTTGTGGCCTCTACTACTGGCTGCTAAATTACATCCACTATCGGTGTGGGTTGTACTGGTATCATCTCTTGGGATGGGATTTTGTCAACATTGATGACCTCCAGCGGCTACTATTCACCTTATTCAGCCTATCCATGTGACCTGGCTTGACCTATAGTTTTCCTGGTGGTCTGGCTCACTTCTACTTTCTTAGGCGGTTCCATAGCGACGAATTTCAAATGTCTGCTAGGTTTGAACGGTCTCTGTGATCTCCATGAACTCTCTCTGTGTTCTTTCACCTCTGTCACTCTCTGTATGTTCTCTCTTCATCAATAGACTATTGGCTCCATCACCCGTGTGTTGTATGGATTTCAAATGAATTTTCTCAAGGATGCTTCCTTGATTATGGGTTTAATGCACCTTGATCATCGGTTCAATGCATCTTTGGTAGTTTTGTACTTTCCATTACTCCTGTTGTGCCTTCTCCAATTGGCATGATTAACATGGCATCCCATCGGTCCTTGTCGTCCTTCTTTTGTCGACTCTTCTTTTCCCTCTTGTTTCCCTTTGTATGTGATGGTTGTTGTTCTTCTCGCCGAGTTTTTGTTTCTATCTTTGCGTGGCCTTTCTACTTCTGGTGTACTCCACTCTCTTTAGTTTTGTTTCCTTTTTGTTCTCTTTCTGATTTTTTTTTTTACTGTGCGGTGGGTGGTCGAATGTCCTTATATAGCTTCAGTCGGCTCCCATTGATCATCCCTCTGAGTTTTGTGCCTACTAAATCTCTTAAGTGTACATCTCCTCCGTCTGTGACAAATTTTACCTCATAAGGTCCTAGCCAATGCATTATGAACTTTCACGGGTGTTGCAATGATTTACTATCATACAACAATACAAGATCTCCTTCCTTGAACATTTTCTTATTGATGTGTCTATCGTGAAAAGCTTTGTCTCTTGATTTCTACACTTTTTGATGGAATCCAGCCAAGATTCGGTCTTCCTCCATGGTCAATAACTGATTCAGTCTCTCCTGTACTGCACCTCGTTCTATCATTTGTGTGATAGCTGCTACGCGCAAGTTGGGTACTAAAAACTCTAATGGCACTACTACTTCTTGGCCAAAAATCAGTTTAAATGGCATGTGCCTTGTCAAATTTTTGCATGTAGTCTTGTATGCCCATAATATTGTTGGTACTTTGAGGTCTCAGACGTCCCTGTTGACATTACAAATCTTCATCAGTGCATTCTTCAGAATTTTCTTGAAGGCTTCAACTGTACCATTTTCCTGTGGATGATACAGTGTGCTCTTATGGTGGTGGACTTCAAATTCTTGGAGTCAAATACGATGCGGGGATGGTGTTGTTTCTGGAGTGATTACTTGTTCAAATAAAAAGTGCATTGTTATTTTTGTCTGCAATCTTTTATTGGTGCGGCTTACGCCCATCTTGTTAGGTATTTTATTGCCGGTGATAAATGTACCTAGCCCTATTTTTTTAGGTGGACATTTGATTCCCCACAAAGTCTATTTCCAGCAAAATTCCTTTAATTTTTACTTACGTGAATTGGTAATGGCATCTCATCCCTTACACGGTGGGTTTTCCTACCTTTGAGAGAGACATCACATCTTTAGCCCGATTACTCCTTCAGTCTGTGAATTGTTAGCCGCAAAGTCTCACACACAATACTATACACTTACGGTAGCTTTACCTACGCGAACATCATTTAATTTCCCTTGTGGGTTTTACGCTGAACTCTTGGTCTTTCATTCTATAACTGCATTGTTTGGTTGGCAGACCTCATTATCTTCGACTTAGAGATCTTGTTTTTAGATTAGGTGTTTATAGATGAAGACTTTACACCCATAAATATGGCTCTTCCACGCGTGAGGTTTAGGGAAGTACCCTCTCTGGGGGTCAGGAGGCCTATCCCCAATGGGGGGTTTAGGGGTGACCAGATGGAAAAGAATGCATTGTAAAAGGGAGTATATTGTAATTTCATTGTAAATGCTCGACCATTCATTATAAAAGATTAAATTATATCCTAACGATTAGAAATTATGTTAGGGTTCCCTAGAGGGGAACCCTCTTTTATGAGGGAAATGTATTGTGGTATGTATCATGAGGTATTTTACGATACGAGAGAGAGGCTGTGAAGAAGAGGAGGTTCCGTTAGGTTTTAGGTTGTATCCCTTTCACGTTTGTTGGATAATAATAAGGAAAGACTTGAAAATTTCTCTGGTGGAAGTAGCCCTGCTTGGGTGAACCATACAAATATGTGTCTCTCTTGTATTGTGTATCTTACATTGTTTTATTTACGCATTTGTTTTATTTATTGCTCCATAGTCTTGTTTTTCTAACAAGCGGGTATGAGGCGAAGGTAACTTCATTAGAAGGGTTCCCTAGTTAGTGGGAGCGATAATGAGGAAGATGGAAAGTTTAGGTCAAGAAATTTAACGACCAAAACTACAGTTATGGAAGATTCATATGGAATACTATTTATATAAGAAGGATCTATTCCACACCATTGGGCGGAGTAGTAAAGAAATTGACGACCATGAAGGATGAAGAATGGAGATTCTTGACACAAGGCTCAGGGAGGCAATCTGTTGAGCTTAGCGGCGTCAATGGATTTCAATCTTTTGAAATACAATGAAGGATCACGATGGGCGATGGTGGTTAAAACTATATGAAAAACCCTCGATTAATACAATAAGGTATTTCTAATGAAGAGATTATTTAATATGAAAGAGATGTAGGAAGATTGGGTTTGTTGCAAAATCCATTTAAATGAATTTAATACAGGTTACCTAATCAACTAAGTTCTGTAAGTGTGGACTTTGATGATGAGGGTTAGGAGCTCTTAAGATCTTGTGCTCATTTCTAGAAAATTGGAATGGCTTGGTCGTAGCTATAAGTAACTTCAGTCCTACGGTTCCAAATACTTTCTAAAATTTGATGATGTTGTTGGTGTTATCCTTGTGAGGGAAATGTGATGGAAAAACACGGGTGAGACATGAGATAATACGTTGAACATGGAGAGCAGGGGAAGAAAAAGGGATAGAGAGGGCTCGAGGAGCAGAAAATAGATTCTAGGAAGGAAGATCCAAATCCAGAATTTCAGAGAAGATAGAGTGTGTTGGAATTGTGGGAAGAAAAGGACATCTAAAGAAAGACTACGGAGCTCCAAAGAGAAACAAAGAGATGGACAACGGAGATAATCAGGAAGAAATGTACTTGGTGATGTGTTAGAGGGATGCTTTGATTCTTTCGTAGATAATATTTACGAGTCTTGGGTAGTAGGTCGGGGCCCTTCATTTCATGCCACACCCCATAGAAACATTTTCTAGATTATGTTCAGGTGATTTTGGATAGGTTCATTTGGGTGATGATGCACCATCACGAGAATTGTTGGAATGGGAAAGGTAAAAATAAAACAACGCCAATGGAAACCAATGGTTGTTGAAGAGGTAAGACGTGTTCCAAATTTAAGGAAAAATACAATTTCAGCGGGATGAATGGCAAAATTAGAGGTTGTGTATCCATTTTTATAGATAAGACGTGGAAGGTCGTGAAAGGATCATTGGTGATGGCAAAGGGAAGGTAGGTACATTGTATTTATATACTGGTAATCCTGACTCTTCTATATATATTTATCTTGTACCAAGGTGGATACAACACTATGGCATCATGAGCTGGGACACACATGGTGAAGGTATGCAGATCCTTCACCAAAAAAATTTGTTGTGAAGGATCTTAAACAAATTGATGTGGACTTTTGTGAGCATTGTGTTTATGGAAAACAAAGAGTCCGATTTCTCAGAGTTGGAAAAGAATAGAAGAATGAAAGGGTTAGAGTTTGTGCATACAGATGCATGGGGACCAGCTCGGTATCATCTCTTGGTGTCTCCTAAGTTATTATGTTACTTTATGATGATGCAACTAGAAAAAAAAAAAAAAACTTGGGTTTATTGCATTAGACAAAAATGCTTATGTTTTGATACGTTTAGAGTGGAAAGCTTTAGTTGAGAATGAAATAGGAAAAAGTTTGAAGTTGATTAAATCAGATAATGGAGTTGAATATTGCATTAAGGAGTTTGATGATTCACATTTCATACCATGGGATTCATAGAAGAAGATAGTTCAAGAACACCACAAGAAAATGGTGTGTCAAAAGGATGAGCAGACAATCATGGAGCATGTAAGGGGTATGAGATTGCATACCGGTTTTCCCTTACAGTTCTAAGCCGGATGTTCTAGATACTTTTGTTTAATTAATAAACAAGGACCTTCAAGCTCTTTGGATGGTATAATTCCGAGGAGGAGGAATGGGCCGAGGGAAAAAGGTAAACTATTCTTTTTTGAAAACTTTTTAGTTGTGAAGCATGTGTCCATATTGATAAAGAATATAGAACAAAACTTGAGTCTAAATCGAAGTGTACCTTTATTTGATATAGTGTTAATGATTTTTCTTATAAGCTTGTGGGATTATGAAAATAAAATCATTAAGTGGGCCCTATGTAATATTCAAGGAGAAGTTCATGTACAAAGATGGAGTTCTGGGAAATAAGCAGGAAGAAGAAAAACAAGAATACATGGTGTTTGATGAGATCACTTTAAAGAAAAACAAATTCCAAAGGAACAAGAAAAACAAAGAGTAATATTTTAACAGACGAGGTTACCTCAAAACACTGTAAATTTGTTAGAAGATCCTCTGCAGGTTAAGTATACCCCCTGAGGGATACTCTCCTTCATTGTATTATTTATTGTTGGTACGACTTTGGTGAACGAAGATATTTATGAAGAAGTGATGGTGGTAGGAAACAAAAAGAAGTGGGAGTAAGGCATGAAGAATGGATTCCTTGGAAAATAGCAGGACTTGGAACTTGGTTGAGTTAGATGCTTGAAGAAAAAAGAAAATTCTGAGAATAAATGGGTTTACAAGTTGGAAAGAAGATGGAGGAGAAAAGCGGTACAAGGCTAGACTTGTTGTAAGGGGTTTGCACAAAAGAAAGTTGTATATTTTGATGAAATATTTTTCTCCCTTTTGTTAAATGAATTCAATTAGGACTATTTTAACTCTTGTGGTATTAGAATATTTGCATCTTGAGCAGGTTAGATGTAAAACAAACTTTCTCCATGGGGATTTGGAGGAAGAAATTTATATCTAAACCACCGGTATGAGTTCAAAGGAAGGAGAATTTGGTATACAAGTTGAATAAGAGATTGTATAGCCTAATAAAGTTCCAAGGCAATGGTATTTAAATTTTGGAAGGTTTATGACATACTTGGGGTTTATAGTAGATGTCATTCTAATCCACTTGTGTTTATTTTAAAAGGCTAGAAAATGGAAGCTATATTATCTTGCTATTGTATGTAGATGACATATGCTTGTTACGAGAGTCTAATATCACGGGATATAAATATGTTCAAGAAGAAATTAATAATTCATTTGTGATGAAGGATTTGGGTCTTGCAAGAAAATCCCTTGACATGAGAATAACAAAAGGCAGGAAAAATCGAAAAATTGACATTGTCTGAAGGTGAGTACGAGAGGTGTTGTTGGAGAGGTTTAGAATCTGAGGGAATGAAAAAGCGGTTAGTACACCTTTGGCTGACCATTTCAAATTAACTTAGGAAATGTGTCCCAAGACGGAAGGAGATAGAATACATGTCCATGGTCCCTTATTCCTTATTTACCAGCGACAGTGGTATCTGATAGTTTACCTGAGACCGGATATTATTGCACATGTAATTAGGAGTTGTGGCAATTATATAGACAATCAGGGTAAAAATAACATTGGGAGGTAGTGAAGTGTATTCTCAAGTATTTGAGAGTACTACTACTCATGCATTATGTTTTGGAGGTTAGGGAGCACTTTTCTATAGGATATGTTGATTTTAGATATGGAAGGTGATAAAGGCATTAGGAGGAAAGAGCACCACATGGTATGTTTACTATAGGTGGAACAACGATAAATTGGATTTTAGGCTACAAAATGATTTTTCACTTTAAACAACGGAGGTAGAAGTATATGTTTCTTCTACAAAGGCTAGTAAAGATAATGATTTGGTTACAAAGGTTTATGGAGAATTGGGAAAAGCGGAGAATGTAAGTAGGTTATCTTGTGGCCGGTGAGTGCAATTCATCTGCAAAGAACTCATCCTTCCATTCGAATACTAAACATATAAAGTTGAGGTACTACTTCATTTGATCCACCTTGGAAGATGGACATTTGAAGTTGGAAAAGATACACACCAGCCAAAATCCTACTTGGAATATGTTAACAAAGGGAGTAACTAGAAGAAAGAAACTAAGTTCTTGCTCAGTTTAGGTTGGTCTTCAAGAATGAATATGAAGATAGAAATTTTTCTAGAGTCCCGAAGGTTCACATTCCAACATATATAGAAGCAGTGGAGTTGAGATCAGTCTCCAAGAGGAAGATTGTTGGTTGTAGGCGATTATCTTCGGCTTCAGTCTTTTCTTTTCATTTGTGTTTATACCCCATGAAGACTTTACACCTAAAAATAATGTACACTCCTCCAAGCGGGAGAATGCAGGGGGGGAGTTACCCCCCCTGCAGGATCCAAGGGGCTCATCCCCCCAGTTGGGGGGTTCGGGGGAAAATCCCCAAAGGAAAAATTGCCTTGTAAAAGTATATTGTAATTTCATTGTAATCTGGACCATTCATTATAAGGTTGAGATCTAATGAGTAGAAATTATGTTGAGTTTTTCCCTAGAGGCAACCCTCTTTATGAGGGAAATGTATTGTAGCTATGTATGATGGCGAGTATTGTATTTTGAGAGAGAGGAGGCGTGAGGAGAAGGGGAAGTTACAATGGGTTTTGTTGTAGGTTGTATCCCTTCATTTGTTGGATAATAATAATAAAGGACACAGGAAATTTCTATGGTGGGCCCATTAGCCCACATTGGGTCCAATACGCGTAAATCTGTCTCTCTTGTATTGTGTATCTTATGTTTTGTTTCCACTTTATGGCTTTTATTTGTTTCTATAACGGTCCTACTTTTCTAACAACATGTATCTTCGCAAGCTGCTATCTGCGCCTATTTTATATAAATGTCACACTGTCAGTTGATAGTTAGCCCAACTTCGGACTACTAGGTTTTTCTTCTACATGGTACTATAGTCTTGTGGTGCAATACCTATACTCAAATACTGAATGATATCAACAAATTATTATCCAATAATTTATGCTTGAGAATAACCCTTCACATCACGGAAATTTGTCTTCTAAAACATGGGTTCTTCTCCCTATATGACCCTCGATAGGTAAATTGGGGTCCTACATCAATTTCCCAGGTTTAACTATTACTTTGGAATTCAAATTCTTGGATAGTAGTAACCATCGACCGATTCTCCCCAAAGCTTATTATTTGGGTATTTCAAGGTGAGTTTGTGAACATTTTAAATTCCTTCCCAATGAGTAGTAATGCGAGATTTCTCGTGCGTATACCATAGATAAGCCTTCTCTTTCTGTCATGTTATAGTTTGTTTTGAGTGAGTAAAATTCTTGCAATTAGGCCTTGGTCTCTCGGAGACCACCGAGATTAGAAGTGCGCGAGGGATCACTCTAAATCTTCCCTTTGAGTTTGTATTGACTCTTTGACTCCTCCTCAAGGAATCAAACACACACACATACAATGGTGTTTTCCACAAGTCCTTATGAATTGAGCTGTGTTCCTACAAACACCATGCACCAACTCAAATCCCCTAGGGCCAAAATATTGTAGTGCCCCTTTTCTGAATTCGGGACTTCGGGGGTTGTGACTTCCGCGATACCTATCGTCCAGGTTCCACGGCCTTCCAATGACCGAGAGCAAAGTGTGAATCCACGAATGTCATCGCGTCCTCCTCTTCCATGGGCGTGTCGCATTTCTTGATTTTGGGAATCCCGTAACAAAGGATCCCTGCCTCTCATCTCCATGAATGCCGAAATTCTGAAATCCGATAGGTCAACCGAAATTTGACTTTCACATGGCTCATGTCACTTTATTGGGGTTTCAGACCTCGCGTCTTCACAAATCCAAATGTAAAGAATCGACTCTCGACCCTACGAATCCACGATCTTTGAAATGGGTACTTTCATGGGATCGAAATGGATATAAGCCCTCCTTAGATCCAGCGGTGGTGCAATTTTAGACTTCGGATCTTAGGAGTTCGCAACTCCTCCTAGGTCCCAATCCTCTACGTCTTCTCAAGTTTTCTAAACCACGAAATGATCGGCGACCCACCAGCGGGTTGTGATCAATGGTCCAGTTCACTTCTTGATACCAGCGGCGGTTAGACCTCCTATCCACCTTAGGTTTCTTTTTGGGATCTCCGCATTTCTGTGACTTGAGTTCTCACAGGGGGAATTACAGTAGTTAGTTCCTCCTCGACACCTCCTATGAAATGAACTAAATTTCTTCCTTCTAAACTTTACTTTTTCTGGATGACTTCGACCTTAGGTCTTCCTTTGAATACTTCAAAGGTGTCAAACCTCCTAAGCTTCCTCAGGTAACTGAGCCTCGAAAAGACACCTGCATGCACTCCTTGTGGAAATCTATCAAATTCTCCTATCTTATTTGATCTCTCTGGAGCTCTGATACTCCATACCTTGATGGTGCACCACTCTGCTTGGGTGGGTTAAGTTTAATGCCATTTGGGCACTCTTACGCGATATCATGCTACTTCTACCGCCACGTTGGAATAAAACGATGGTATCCCTCGATGTTTGAGATGAAACTTTGAACCGTCAGCACTCCTTCAGGGCCGTTTTCATCCTTGGCAGAATTATTATGGGATGAGGAAACAATTGAAACTCATTCACTTCCTCTCGAACTCAAAATTCAACGTGAAATCATACATTCACTGAAATATCGAAAATGTGTAATAGAGAATGTAAAGAAACAACCATAAGCGGAATCGATTTAAAAGCGTGTACATGAGAGAAAGTATCCTTAACACCATGAATGCGAATCAAGATATATATTAATTTAGAACTTACGTAAATGGGTTCTTCTTTACAGCTCTCTAATATATCTCCAGTAAATATACTGTGTCCTTGGCCCCACAATGATACAAAGAATTAGGGTGTCTATAGTCGATTTCCCTCCTATGCTCTGGTATTTTGTCTAATCTAAATTTAAATCTACCTTCTTTCATTAACTATGAATAAATGTATTAACTTTATACAGATGAGAGAAATCCTCATGATTTGTTTACAATATGTGAGTACACCTCCTTTTTAAACAATTACATTTAATGTTTTCAAAAATATTTCAAAATGTGAAAAAACGTGTGCTATGCTTTTCCCAACTGTCTTCCGCCTCCATGCTCGCTTGTTGTTGGTGATGCTCATGCATCATACTCCCCTGGGTAAAAATTCATGGACTCCTGCACCGATCTTCAATGCTTCTGGATCTCTGCTTTTTTGTCCTAGATGGCATCTTCAACTAGATGCCCTTCCATGACCAAATGTTCAAAAATACTCTTTCTTTTGTTCCTCTCATTTGATTCTCTTGTCAGAATACTTTTCCATCTGTGGTTTTTCAGCTACATGAATTTGTTTAGTCCAATGAACCTCTATCTGCTCACTGTCTGTTCCTAGTTCTTCAACTCTATAGAATTTACAAATGCGAGATATTGAATATCGGAGAAATCCAGATCCCATCGGATAATTCGATCTCATAAGCATTTGCTAAAAATTTCTTTGCATGATACGCATGGTCCGATCTTTTCATTTTTTTAGTTTGTTATATGTCCCCTTGGGAACCTCTCCTTCCACCGGGTGTGCAAGAACCGGATCACCAACTTCAAATTGAAGTTGTCTTTTATTTTGATCGGCTCTGCGCTTATATTGTTGATTTGATTTCATCAGTCGTTGTTTCACTTGCGTGTGAAGTTCTTTCATCGGCTCTGCGAATTGTTTTTCACTAGCGCTGCTAGTCGCAATATTTTCTGACTCCCTGAGTTTAGAAAATCCCCTTGGTTGTATTCCTTATACAATTTGGAATGGACTTTTCATGTTCTTCTATTGGCCGAGATCATTGTAAAGAGAATTCCGCTTTATGGCATAATGTGATTCCATTGACTGTGGTGTTCAGTCGCTAGGCTCCTCAATAAATCTCCTAGCCTTATGGTCAAAACTTATTTCTATCCATCCATTTGAGGATGATAAAATGAACTAAATGAACAAATTTGTCCCTAGATGCTTCCATAAAGTCCTCCATAAATACCCTATGAACTTTGTATCTCAATATGAAACTATACTACTTGGCAAGCCGTGAAGTATGAAGAATTCCTTGAAAAGCCGGGGTTTGCAATATGTGTGTTGCGTCGGCTGGGTTTTCACGGCATGAATTTATGAAATGTGCCATGTTGAAAATCTGCTCGATACCACAAAGATTATCACAACCTCTTTGTGTCCTTAAAGATTGTATCACAACCTCTTTGTGTCCTTGGTAGTCCTAGTACAAAATCCATGCTCATAGCCTCCCACGACCTCTCAGGTATGGATAATGGCTGGTATAACCCTATGTTCTGCCTTTTCCCTTTCGTGTGCTGGAAAATTCTGCATCTATCCACGAATTGATTAATGTCTATCCTCATCCATGGAAAAAATTATGAGTCATTCATTTTTTAGAACATCTTATCATGACCGAAGTGTTCGACCAATCCTCCACTGTTTTTTTATTTCATTAGATTCTCCCTCGTGGAGCATTTTGGAATACATAACTAATTGCCCCTGAATAACAATCCATCCTAGATCATATATTCAGTCCATTGGCTTTTGTCTCTGAGAATTGGATTCTCAGATGCTTCATACGCCTCTTTAAAATATGGATCATCTCTGTACATTTCTTTGAGGTTATCAAAACCCAAATTTTTGACTCTAAATTCCTGCATAAGCAAACATTTCCTGCTCAAAGAATCAACAACTTTGTTAGCAGTTCCAGAAATATGTTTGATTACAAAAGTAAAATTCTCCATGTATTCAACCCATTTTGCATGTCTTTGGTTCAACTTCTCCTGTTGAGTTATGAATTGTAAGGCATCATTGTCACTGTACAAAAAAAACTCTTTAGGGACCAAATAATGTCTCCATTTCTTCAGCGCTTGTATGACTACATAAAATTCCTTGTCATATGTGGAGTACTTAACCTTTGCCTCATTTAGTTTCTCATTGAAGTATGTGATTGGTCTGTCATCTTGACTTAAGACCGCTCCAATTGCAAATCCACTAGTGTCACACTTGACCTGGAACGTCTTACTGAAATCTGGAAACACCAAAATTGGTTGTTTAGTAATCCTTTCCTTCAACAAGTTGAAACGCTTCTTTCCTTCCTCCATCCAGTGAAAAGATTTGTGTCTTTTCTTCACCATGTCCATCATCAGTGCGCTAATCCCACTAAAATTTCGAATGAATTTCCTATAGAAACTAGCTAAACCATGGAAGCTTCGAACTTCAAATACACTTTTCGGCGATGGCCAATTCTTAATTGCATTCACCTTATTTGGATCCATTTTCAGCTCATCTGCAGAGATAACAAAACCCAAATAAATGAGTTTCGTCCTCATAAATGATGATTTCCTCATGTTTATTAGTAGTTTCTCTTGCTGTAATATTCTCATCACTGTAGCTATATGCTTCAAGTGTTTTGCCTCAGTTTTTCTGAAAATCAATATATCATCAAGATATACAATGAGGAATTTCCCTATGAAATCTTTCAGGACTTCATTCATCAATCTCATGAAAGTACTAGGCGCGTTTGTTAAGACAAATGGCATAACAAGACATTCATACATCCCTTCATTTGTCTTGAATGTTGTCTTCCATTCATCACCTTCTCTCATACGAATTCGATGATATCCTCTTTTCAAATCAATCTTTGAAAAAAACTAGGCTCCACTAAGGCAATCCATCAAATCATCCATCCTTGGCAATGGAAATCTATATCTGATGGTAATATTATTGATCACTCTTGAGTCTGTACACATCCTCCAACCTCCATATTTATTTGGGTTGAGCATTGTTGGAACAACACATGGACTCAAGCTCTCTCTAATCAACCCTTTGTCCATTAAGTCTTGGACTTTTCTCTTGACTTCTTCATTCTCCTACGATGTCAATCTGTACGCTACTTTTTTTGGTAAGCTAGCTCTAGGTATAAGATCGATGTGATGACTTATACTTCTGATTGATGGCAACGAATGAGGTAGTTTGTCCACTACTATATCAACAAACTCTTCCAACAAATTTTGGATTTCCTCTGGTAAATCATCCACTCTTGTACTGGTCAAAACAATTCTAGGCTTCCTGACCACAATGAATTGTGTATCTTCCTTCTTCTTAACCTCCTTAAGAAGTTCCTTCCCACTCATGAGAAGTATAGTGTTTCTCACCTCTGGTCTCACTTATTTATCTGTAATTGGCAACAACATGTGAATTCTCCCATTTTTCTCCAAGGTGCATGTGTTCTTTCTCCCATTATGAATCACATTCTTGTCACATTTCCACAGTCTACCCAGCAATAGATGACAAACATCCATGGGAATAACATCACACAATATTTCATCTTTATATCCTCCTATATCAAATTCAACTAAACATTGTTTAGTGACATTTACCTGATGTCCTTTTTGTAGCCACAAAACTTTGTATGGGCTTGGATGTTCAATAGTATCCAGCTCTAGCTTTTCTACCATCTCTCTAGAAACGAGATTGTCTGTGCTACCACTATCCACGATGACTTTTCATACCCTATCTTTGGTCTTGCAAGCAGTCTGAAAAAGTTTGTTCCTTTTGACTAGGTTCTCTGCCTCTTTCTCTGGCTTCAAAAGAACTTTTCCATCATTAAGGATCTTCCACCCTTAGCATCCTCTACCTCAACATTCCATCCTTGTGCTTCGACAATGTGAGTCTCACCTCCTTCTTTCTTTCTATCTGGACATTCATAGGATTTGTGTCCATTTTTTCCACAGGTAAAGCATTTTATTTCTCCACCTCTACTTCTTCCTCTTCCCATAGTTCGAGGAAAAGTATTTCTATCAGCATACTGTCCTCTTTGTGAGATTCCTCCTCTCTCATGCTGAGTTTGAGGTTTCTTTCCCTCTTCTTGAGGTTTCTAATTTCTTTCTTGGGAAATTGTTTTGCCTCTGGCTTGACTTCTGCCTCGGCCTCTTTGACCTTGCTTTCAGCTCAGCTTTTCTTCAACTTTTAGATCCATCTGATAAGCATCTTCTACTATCCAAATGATCATCATGCTCATCTCATATTGGATGTCATACCTCAGACCATTCATGTATCTGGCAACTTTTTCATCATCGCTTTCCCGATGACCTGCCCTAATGTTTAATTTGTAGAATTCTTCAGTGTACTCTTTCACTGTCACCAGCTTCTGTCTCAAATTCTGCATCCTCCGAAACAGAGTGATTTGATAATCCTTGGGTATGAATTTTTCTTTCATCTTTGCAACCATTCTATCCCAACTCTTGATTTTTTTCTTGCCTTTGTAGCGTCTGTCAGCCTGCAATTCATCCCACCATAATGTTGCATGTCGTTTAAGTCTAGTGATAGCATGTTTGACCTTTATGTCTTCCTCGACATCCTCATAGTCAAAGTATTTATCCAAAGCTCTAAACCAGTCTAGAAGCTCTTCAACGTCTAGGTTTCCCTCATACATGGGAATCTCCATCTTTTCCCTGGCACCTATCCTAGCAACAACCTTGAATAGGCGTTCGTCTACAACATCCTCGACTGTGACTTCTTCTCCATGTCCAGCTTCATTTTCACTGTCAGCCTCACTGATATCCCCAGTGTCGAATGTGCGCCTCTGTGTTGTCTCCATGGCATCAATCCTAGCATGTAGTTCGCACATTTCTCTTTCCATTGTTGGATCAGGAATTGGTCTATCTCTCCTTCTCGGTGGCATGGTTGAGAAATATTCTTCTTTCCTTTGCTACAGAAAACAAAGAACTTTTCTATAATCTGATACCAAACTTGGCATAGACCCCCGGAACCCTCAAGTCGAGGTCTGCGCAGGATCTCTCTAAATCTTCCCTTTGAGTCCGTATTGACTCTCTCACTCCTCCTCCAGGAATCAAACACAAAAACAATGGTGTTTTCCACAGGTCCTTATGAGCTGAGCCTATGTTTACAAACACCAGGGGCCAACTCAAATCCCCTTGGGCCAAAATAACGTCATGCCCCTTTTCTGAACTTGGGACTTCAGGGTTCGTGACTTTGCGATACCTGTTGTCGAGTTTCGCGACCTTCCAACTGTCGAAACCCGAAATGAAGAATCCCCGAAATGTCGCCACGTCCTCCTCTTCCACGGATGTATCGCATTTCGTGATTTCAGGAATCCCAGAATAAAGGATCCCTGCCTCTCATATCCGTGAATGATGAAATGCCAAAATCCAATAGGTCAACCAAAAGTTGACTTTCACATGGGTCGGGTCACTTTATCGAGGTTTCGGACTTCGCGTCTTCACGAATCCAAACGCAAGACTCCTGACTCTCCAAACTACGAATCCCTGATCTCCGAAATGGTACTTCCAACTAGATCAAAGGCTATAAGCCTTCCTTTGATCCAATGGCTGGCATGATTTCGGACTTCCGGCTACTGAGAGTTTAGAACTCTCGGTCCCAATCCTCTGTCTTCTCTGGTTTTCCCGAACCCCGAAATGATTTGACGGACCACAACAGGTTGTGATCAATGGTCCAATTTGATTCTTGATACCAATTAATGATTCAGCCTCCCCTATCCACCTTGCAGTTCCTTAGGATCTCATGGTCCTCGCGACTTCGGAAGTTCTCCTAGGGTAATTCTGACCGTTCGTTCCTCCTTGACACCTCCTGTGAAATGAACTAACGTTATTCCTTCTAAACTTTACTTTTGCTGGATGACTTTGACCTTCGTCTTCCTTTGAATAATTCAATGGTTTCAACCCTCCTGAGCTTCCTTCGATAACTTCGATCCTCAAAATAATCCCTACACGCACTCCTTGCGGCAATCTATCAAATATCCCTGTGTATTTGATCTCTCTCGACTCTGTGCACTCGCTGCAATAGTAGTCCTTTCACTCTCCATTGGGTGGTTAAGTTTAATAATTATGATGCTTGGGCACTCCTTGCACGGCTTCCTGTGCTACTTCTACACTTCTGTTGAAATAAGAACAATGGTATCCCTCCTAAGCTTTTTCGAGATGAAACTTTGAACCTTCGTCAACGCACTCCTTGCGGACGTTTCACTGCACTCCTTGCAGAAAATTCTTACTCGGGATGAGAAACAATTGAAACTCATTCACTTCCTCTCTTAGAGTTCAACATTCAACATGAAATCATACATTCACACAATATAAAAGAAAATGGATAACAGAGAGAATAAAACAACCATAAGCAGATCAATTAGCATGTATACACAGAAAGTATCATAACACCATGAATCTGAATCAAGGCTTCATATATTAATTTAGAACTTCTGTACATGGGTTATTCTTTACAACTCTATGCTAGAGATCTCCTCTTCTCTATGCTAATGTGCTTAATGTTACAATGATACAAGAATGAGGGTGTCTATAGTCATTTTCCCTCCTATGCTCTAAAGTTGTCTAATCTAGAATTTAAATCTACCTACTTTCATTAACTCTGCATAAATTCCTTAACTTTCTATGGATGAGAGAAATCGCTGATGATATATTTACAATATGCGAGTATGCATCCTTTTAACCACTACATTTAATGTTTTCAAAAATATCTCAAAACGTGAGAAAAATGTGTGTTGCGCTTTCCATCTTGTCTTCCGCCTCCACACTTGCTTCCTGCTAGAGATGCTCCTGCATCACAAATGCTATTGGGTGATCCAAGTCTCCCACTCCTGGCTATGCTAAGATAACTCCAAGTTCTATGGATGATGCATCTACATGCACATGGAATGTCTTTTCCCAGTCTAGAAACACCAATATCAACGCAGTAATCATCTTTTCATTCAAGGTATCCAGACCGTGTTGACACTCATCATTCCACTGAAACTTTGTATCCTTCCTTAGCATCTTTTCCATCGGTGTTGTGATTTGCGCATATCCTTTGATGAATTTCCTCTAGTATCCTGTGTGTCCTAACGTTGCTCTTAGCTGACGAACTATTTTCGGTGCTGGCAAATTAACAATGAATACGATCTTTGCCAGATCTACTAATAAACCTTTTTTTCATACTATGTGGCCCAATAGTATCCCAGACAGTGTTACAAATATTCATTTCTTGATGTTCAGTGATATTTGGCACTGTCTGCATCTTTCTAACATCAGCCGTAAAACTTCCACTTGGTTTTTCAACAGGCTATAGACTGTCCAATCATCCAGGTATACTTCAAGAAACTGATGGATGAATTCCTTAAATGTTGCGATGACCACTCTGGAGAATATTGTCGGTGCATTCTTCAGTCCAAACGACATGAATTTTTACTAATAATCTCCCCATTCTGTCACAAACATGGTCTTGTGTCTTTCCTTCTATGCTATATTAATCTGATGGTAGCCTGAGAATCCATCAGTGAACAAGTAAGCTTCATGTCCTCCCCCATTCTCTAACACTTCATCCATGAACGATGTAGGGAATGGTTCGTGTAGGAATGCATTGTTCAACTTCTTTAAGTCTATGCATACCCTAATCCCTTCTCGTTCTTTTCCTGTACTACAATTGGACTTATCCATGCTGACTCCTCAACTAGTTCTATGATGTTGGCTTCAAGCATCATGTCGATCTCAACTTTGAATTTATGTTTGTATATTGGGTTCAATATGTAGGTTTGATGTCTAATAGGTATTGCATCAGGTTTGAGTGGTATCTTCATTTCTCCCAGTTCTCCGGCTATACCCTTCATCTTTATGAATGTTGTGGGAAAGAGGTCACTGTATTAGCGTAATAACTCTGTGATACTCTATATTGTTTGCTCGTCCCAGTAATCTCCAATGTTGGCCATTTTGGGTTTCTCAGTTGTCCCGATGTTAAATTTATTTACCTTGATTGGAACATAAATGTATTTTGATTCTGTGGGTGGTCCTTCCACATCTCTTTCTCCTTCTACTTCTTCGATCTGAATATTGTGCAGATCATCTTCATCTGGTGCTTCTTCCTGTACGTGGTAATAAGACAACAGTTCCTTGACTGTTTGTTTGTTCCATTGTTGTTCTTCTGTGATCAATTATATTTATGGTTCTTTGATGAATATTACTCCTCTGATCCATTTAAGGGATGCATCTATGTTGGGTTTCTCATGCTCGAATGATAAAGTGATTGTGAAATCCTGTCGCAGTGTCGTCCATGTCATAGTTCCTTTGCATAATTCCTAGTCCATATACCAATTCGTTGGTATTCCCACTAGAGTATGTATGAAGTAATGATGCCATTCCTTTGGTGGTGTTATTTTCCACAGTTTTCTACACACCTCCAAGTGTTTTGTTGGCTCTCTATGTCCTTCATATTTCTGTCGTTTGTTGTTTTTATGTTCTGTGTCGAACCTTATGCACAGTAACCTCTTACATTGGTACCAATCAGTGATTTTCTCTTTGTGTGCGCCCAACCATCTTGTCGATGTGGCCTTTAGTGATAAGTCAAGTGCTAACAGTCTCTGGTTCTCTAACACTATGTCTTTGTACTATGTCAAGAATGTTTCCAAATCATTTATTCCATGGAAACTGGTGGTTCCCTGATTTTTTTGCCTATCCATCTTACTGTGTAGTCTATTCTTGAACATCTTCATGTGGATACTTCATGTAGCCTCTGGTGCTACTTCTTTAAACCGGTGTCTAAGTATGTTCGTCATGAAGTAATGCTCCACCAACTTAGTACCCCGTCTACAGTTGGGTTTACATAATCCTCATCGCACGCAGTCATTCTGCACAACTGACCGATTTCCTCTAAGTCTAGGGAAGTAGGTCCTACAAACCTCTCCCCTTATGATGGGTCTAATGGCGCAATGACCCTATATTCTCTAGACTCAAATGTCGTTTTCCTAGTCTTCAAATTGATTATGGCCTGGTTTTCAAACGCCCAATCTAGACCAAGTAATGTTGGGTAAGGTGTTGTACCGTCTACTATTTCAATGACTTCAAAGTCTGCTTTAGTGTGTACTCCATCAAGGTTTACGGTCACTCCTTTCAGTCTACCGATTGGTAGGACTCTATGTTGGTTTGCTAGTTTTAATTGAACATTTGAGTATCCTAATGTGGGCTCTCCCATGCATTTCCATGTCTTATTTGGTAATACATTCACTTTAGATCCTAGATCCAGAATAATGTCCCCCATATTGAAATCCCCAATGTTAGCATTTAGTCTAAATTCCCTACTTGTTCTTCTTTTTGTGTGTAAGTTATTTTATGTTTTAGGTTCTATCTTTTCTTTCATCTCGCTGCTACACTTGTCTAGGATGTTTTCCAATATTTTCACAGATGATAGATCACTTAATAATTTTACACATGATTGAAAAAATCCTTTGATCGTACTTACTTGTCCCATGAGCTGCGTTTCGTTTCTATGGTCCAATGATGGAGGCATCTCGGATTCTGGTGCTTCCGTGTTATGCTGTGCAGTTGAAGTTGACGTTGTGCCCTCCTTCTGAAATTATTGTCTGTTCTATTTAAAGATCTCATTTTCCTTTTGCACGTCGAACTACTTCCTGGGTTCAGTGTTCTTCTTTACCCATTGGTTCTGCATTGGTTCTTGTCGAACTGCATCAGTGCCTGTTTTAGCTGCTCCACGGGTAACTATGTTGATATTCCATCCTTCATCCCTTGCTTCGGCTAAAATCCACTAAACATTCTAATTGTTCTAGTTCCTCTTTTTCTAAATATTCACTAGTAGTTTCAGACATTCCTCTGTATCGTGGTGCGATGCATGGAAAAAGATACAATTTTCTAGTGGAAGTGGACATTCCCTTGCATAATGTCCTAGTTGCTGACAATTGTGACATGTGACTGGTCCTCTACCTCATCTAAAACCTCCTCTGGCTCGTCCTCCTCCTCTATAGCCTTCTCGATCACCTCTTGGGGTGTTATACTGAGGCTCCTAATTATATTGCACATTATTGTACTGGGGTTGTGCCAAGTTGTACTACGGTTGTGCATTATTGTATGGTTGTTGTGTAGTGTTGTATGGAGTTAGGACTTGATTGAACTGTGGATTTTCTTTCCCAGACATCATTTTGTCCTGTACCCTATATGAATCTGATGTCCTTTCTCACATTAGCTCCATAGTTCTACAATCTTTATCATCATGGCCCACTGACTTGAAAAAGGTGCAATATGAACTCTTTGGGAGTGTCTGGTATTTCTACATCGTCATGTAGTGATCAGGGTCATGACTCGGTTTCTTACAGATTTTGCACCATAATCCTCTCATTGGTAGTGTATTCAACATTCATGTTTCCATATACTACGTGAACATTGGACATTCATTCTTGTGGTGTCCTTTTGTCCTATACATGGTACACCAAATGAATTATCGTTTGCCCTTGATCTTATTCGGGTTCAGCTGAAAGGTGAGATTATTCAAATCCTCCTTCAGTTCTTCGATAGATGGGTATGTTTCTTGGTACTGGTTTTCTTCCAGTTGCAAGGCTCCCTGTAGAGCCTTTGTCTGCGTTTGAAATTTTTGTTGTTGCAAAAGGGTATTTTAAGTGTCGGGGTAGTGAATTGACAAACAAGTGTCGATGTTGCATATTGGTCATGAGATATTTTAACTTTCCCTTCAGTTGCTTGAATCTATGGTCAATCTTCCATACAGACTCTCCTGGTTTCTGTCTTATTTCGATCATCTCGTTCATGTACTGATCCTATGAACTCGACTTCTAGAACTCATTAATCAGTAACTTCTTAATGTCTTCCAGTGTCCTTGTCATCCCAGAGGAATTGTTTGTGTCTAGACTCAAGTACCAGTCTAGTGCATGGTCTCTTAGTGTAATATATAGTTGTGCAAGTTTGGTATCTTCATCAATGATATTTTCTGCTTCTTATATCTTTGCACAATTGAACAAATTCTTCTCAAGGTCTTCTACTACTTCTCCTCAAAATTCTGGTAATCTGATGGTGGGATCGTGTCTTACCATTCCGAATATTGAAATAATACCTCCTCCGCATGGTGTAGATACTTGACTATTGTTGCCTGAACTGGATCCTCCAGTTTTTGTTCCTTGTGTAGATGTACTTCTTGTTGTTAGACTTCCTTCGAATTGTGGTTGTCTAAACGGTGGTGTTCTCTTTGGTGTATTAGTCGCACATGGGTTTATGGGTTCCACACTGACATTAATATGGATAGGATGGATACCTTATCCTCCCTCTCTTGGACCTCTTGTCTTCTTCTCATATGTTGCACGCAGGATTTCCTCAATTTTCTCCATAGCTCAGAGATCCTCTACCTCTTCCTCATCACTCGCCAAACCTTACCTCGTAGCTATATATCTGTTCTTGATATTCACCTTGTATTAGTAGGGTTCTCTGCTACACGTCTTTCCATTTGTCTCCAAGCTCCTCCATATCTGGTCGTCATCCATCATGATCGGGTCCAAGGGTTCCTCCTTCTTGCTCGTATCCTTGCCTCCTTCCATTTCTCCTCTCTCTGTCAGTGCTTCCCCCCTTCCCCCATGCATGCAGGGAATTTTAGTTATATGATTCCATTGTCATTACACCCTTGTTATATAGAAATGTATTAATATAAGTATATAGTGGTCAAATGTACCTTCCTCGAGGTCAACATATAAATTCTTGCTCCGCTGTGTTGTATGACTTCGTTGTGTCAACTGCAAACGTTGTTATAAACCCTGCCAAAATAATGTCAAGCCAAAAGTCTAGTGCGCAGGTGCATTTGTTGTACACCTGTTGTAACTTCTCAATATGTACTGGGGTCCACTCTAATTGTTGAATCCTATTTGTCGCATGGTTATCCTTCAATATTAGTATCCACTCCTACAATAGATGCGAAAAATCACAGAAAAATATTTTTTGCAAATCAGTAAACTCTAGCTCTTTGGTTCTCAACCAAGTTTCAATTTCTACTTTTGTGGGGTTCCATGATCTTAACATCCCCTTCTAATGGCTCATTTCTCTATTCATTTCTTTTCTCATTTCCCACTCCACCTATCTCATCTACTCAATCCTCCTATGTTTCTTTAAATGGAAATAGAACCATTTATTGGGTTTTCTAGTCTTCCTTCTCTACTGTCTGAGTTATTGACCCAGGGTTCATGTCTTTTGGGTTTCCAACAAATCCTCTAAAACTATTGGCCCTCCTGGTAAACCAGAAGGCAATGAAACACATAGAATGGACCACCCAGTCTCACCTGAGATAGTTTTAATGGGTGACTATAAGACTCATGCATTTACAACCTAGGATTGAGCGTGAGATATGACATCTAAACCCTGAACCAATTATTATAACTTGTGACTGCAACCTACTTTTATTCGCGATTTATTCCATCCATATCGTAACAACATTTAAATAAGCAATGGAATAACTCATTCATTCATTAAGCATAAAAAATAATTATTGAAAAGATGGTAAAGATATGCGGGCATTCATCACATTACACGGACATTACCGTGGTTCACCCTCCTCCTAGGCTATGTCCACAAAGATTCATCTCTTGGCTCTTTTATTATGGTAGTTCTATGTATCCAGCGCCACGCGCTTACAATTCTCCTCAGATAGGTAAGATCTATATGAGGTGGACTAGATCGCACCAGGCTCCTCATCCTGCAATCTAATCCTCATATCTTCCTTCTCTCCTCTCCTCTAGCTCAAAAATGTACAAAATAGTACATAACAACATTACAATTTGTATCGACTCGTACATATCTATGATGTAGAAACAATCTGAGCAATGCAAAAATCCAACCTATGATACCTACGTATCAGAACCCTCTATAATACCTCAGAATCGGTATTTATACATATTTGGCTCTTCAGCCATTACAATACATTACCAAAATCCTAACCCTACCGACGTTAGTTCTTCCTCTCATGTGCGCTTACTGTTCCTCCTTCCAGCTATCGCTCTCCTAGTGTGTGCTTTCTTTCATGCGCACATGTTGTGTTTCCTTCCAGCTATTGATTCCATTTTCGCATGCTTCCTTTCCCCACAATCATTCTTCTTTCCACTTCAGCTTGCTTCCAACATTGTCTCACGCTTGATTTACTTCAATTCTCATAAATATTTTAAGTGCACTTTGTTTGATTTCTTTTTGCTTCATGTTCCTTTGTGTCAAACATTGATTTATTTCATTCTCATTGAAAGTTAGGAAGAACAAAAGTTTTTCATTTGAAAAGATTTCATTGCACATACAATGAAACGAATATTTTTGCATTCTTAAGAAATTTTGTTTTGCTGCATGATCTGAAACAACTAGTCTTCTATTTTCTTTAGGATTTTGGATTTTTTTGAAAGTTTGGCATCATTCTTGAAAATTTGAAAATTTGCATGATATTGAGTGCTTTTTAAGAAGAAAATAGCTCTTCTCCTTCTCCTATATAGAATTCATCAAAAATAAACATTTTTATTTCATTATTTTTCATTTTATTGGAGTGGAGTCTCACAGATCATCAATTTCATCTGCATCAATATTTATGAGTAACAAAATCCATTAAAATCAACCAACACGATAATAAAATCAACTAGAAATTTTTGGGTTTCTAGTACACCAACAATAGCATAAGGTTAGAATCTTTGGACTAGGAAAAGTGAGTAAATTTTCCAAGATTACAAAACAAGACTGTAGAACACTAAAGAGTGATCAAAACCAATTGTCATAAAGGCATATCTGGGAACCCCCTCTAACACAGTGGATAAACATGAGGTCACGTGTGGAAGAGCAATGACGATTACCCCTCCAAATATTTACCAATCCTATAAGAAAGAGAATTTATTGGGGGTTTCACTTGAGAACCTATTGTTTTCATTTTGTCTTGGTGCTTCGTGAATCCCCAATCCGTTTAGTGTCCTCAAGAGTATTACCAATCCAATTTTCTTCAGTTCTCTTGAAGAACTTCAAACTTTGTTATCCTTCCCATACATTTTGTCCCAACTATTGACTGTACCCCCTAGAGGTTGATTGTGAGTTGGTAACCTTAGTGGTGTTTCCTAGGTATCTACAGAGGTGACTATGGGGGTATTACCATGGTACCTAGGGCATAAGTCATATCGAACTTTCAATACCCTTGAAGGGTGACCCCAAGAAGTGAGGGTTTCTTTCACCGAGAAGGGGTGTTACATTGAGGTTCGGTTAACTGCCTCTTATATCTTCGTTGAAAACTTGACATCCCATTTTTTGAAGATCCTTATATATATTGGTGCATGGTTGATTACCTGTAGATGTTTTTTAGGGGTGTGTTCTTTCAGGGTTCATAGTTGTCCTTAAGGATTTTTATTCTGCTTTCAGCATGGTCGATTAAGGGCTTCAAAGATCTCACAGAATGCAAGGTTTGGAGCCTAAAGTTCAAGAACCTCAACATGACTCTTCTTAGAAATGAATGGTTGAAGAATAAACTTTTGAGACATGGAGGATAGCTCCTGGGAGTAACCAACGCATAGAAGAACTAGTCACAACCTTCCTATAAGGTGTTGTACCTTATGCAAAGCCCCCTTTAACTGATCCACTTGGACCATTACTTATTGAACAACCATCCATTAAATTTCTTGATGTTTAATCTTCTTATCATTTATCGACTAGTTCATCCAATATGTTGTCTTGTGATTACACAAATGGAATACTATTTCCCCCAATTGACCTGAAGATAACCACACTAGAACATATCACTACTTTTGGTGCTTCTTATTTACTGAGAACATATTTGACCTAGGTTACTCTGACACAACCACTTGTGAGTACATCTCCCTCCAAACATGAGTCAAGTAATATTCCTTCTTCACTAATCCCACATATGCACACATCAAGTGATTTACTTGGTCATCCTATTGGGCATATGTTCAGTAGTCAAGTCATTCAAAAAAATTCATTTACATAAGCTACTCAACCCACATCTCCAACTTTACAAATGGGGAGTTCCCCTAAACCCTTGATCGCATGTCAATATTCAGCTTGGGGGAAACCCTCAACTATGAGGAAAACTCCTATGTGCGGGCCACATCAACAAAATTGGGGACAAGTTGTTCATGCAGGTCCTTCCATTCCCATTACTATTGGCCTATATCCTAGACACCCATATCTAGAAGTTGCAAATCATTTATGGGTTCAACCTAATTCAGCGGGAATTCCTTGACAATGAAATTTTTCCAATCGATATGTGAACCCCATGATTCCAAAAAAACATCCCCCTCAATCACAGTATATGGGAGGTCCATCGGGCCAACTATAATACATGTGGGGACCGTCAAGTAAACCACAGTACATGGGACGACCATCGGGTCAACCACAATACATTGGGGGACCCTTAGCTCAAGAAGAATACATGGGGGGTCAGCCACAATACATGGGAGTACCATCTGAGTTTTCCATCCCTTCGCACCCTATATATGGTCATGTTGGTGTTCCTATGTCACATGAACTAGTATCCATAGGCTAAACAACAACTTCCTTTCTTGGCTACATTAGATATGCCTAATATGTCACATTTGACCTATCATACCATATTGCATGGCATGTTTTGACCTCCAATCCCTGCCAAACAATCGTCTGATATCCTAAAATTTGACGGGAATACTGGAGAAGAATGTAATAACTACATTATGAATTTCCATATTTGGTGTTCTTCGAACTCTTTGATGGATGATTCCATTCATTTAATACTTTTCTAGAGAAGTCTCATAGGCTTAGCAACCAAATGCTATATTGAGTTGTCACCACACTCCTTTGGTGAATTTAATACTTTATCTATGGATTGTTTGACACATTTAAAGTTGTTGATTCGATATGAGACCGATATAGAGCTC
>SNQJ01S0121295.1:20799-36444 GCA_010110895.2 Picea sitchensis | reverse complement strand
AACAGGAGGCTCCTCGAAATCATATCGAGTCCTTCTAGTATCGGTTGGATCACCAACGAGATCCCCTGCATACTAAAGAGTAGTCTGTGCCCACTTGGGCCTCTACTCTGGCTCTGCAAATGCATCTAGATGCTCTAACTTTGCATCTGAATGTATCGACTCTGAATCTGAATCATATGAGTACTTTGAATTAGAACTCTCATCTGAAGAAGAGTCAGTATGTGCATGCTCATCATCTCGGACAGGTGGAAGAGTGAAGGGGTATGCATGCGGCTGCTGAGGTACATGCGAGACACTTTCCTCGAATTGGACACTACGCTCAATGATGAGCCGGTTCGAGGAAAGATCAATAAGTCGATATCCCTTCACACCATTGGGGTATCCAATAAAAATGCACTCAGTGCTCTGTGGATCAAGTGCCTTCCTCTTTTCAGAGGTAATCTTGGCCCATGCATGTGAACCGAAAATAGATCCATGTAAAACGTGAGAAACCGTCAACAAAAATGAGAAAAAACCTCACTTTGTTGATCGATGGATGTGGAAAAGGACCTATGAGGTCACTATGGATCAGATCTAAAGGTGCGGAGGCTCTCTGAGACTTTCCCTTGTTGAATTTCTCTTGAGGGTGTTTTCTGAGAACACATACCTCACAGACTCCCTTGAAGAAATGGATGTCTGGTAGACCATCAACCAATCTTTGCTTGCTAAGCTGTCGCATGTATCTGAAATTCAAATGTCCAAACCTTTCATGCCATATCCTACTACTTTCATCAGCATGAGTAAGCAGTAAAGTAGAATCAGGTTCAATGAATTAAGAAAAAGTATACAATCTAGACTGATGATTTACCTCACCAGTAACAACCCTGGAGTTGGTTTGCATGTCATAGATGTCCATGGAATTTGGTGTGATTATGAATTTCTTTTCGATGCCATAATTCGTCATCTGATACACGGAGAGAAGGTTGACAGAAAGTTTGGGAACATGCAACACATTCTCGAAGCTTCCATTGGTGAGTTCAATCTTTCCTTTGCTGGTGACTTCGACATAAGAGTTGTACCTCATCAGAATAGGAGGACCTTTTCATGCATCCAAAGAAGAATATATTGCTTTTGAGGCAGTCATGTGATGTGATGCTCCCGAATCTATGATCCAAGCATCATGAGAGGAGTTGATGGCAATCAAGGAATGGCTAGAATTACCTTTCTTGGTATTCAAATCTTCTGGCTTCTTCTTCTTGGCACCTCGGGGATGAGATCTCAAAGGTTGTTTTGCTGAAGTATTTGAGATATAATATATATTTGTTTTTGCATGCACGCAGATTTCGAATGAAATCCTTTGTGACAGTACGTGCATTTCTCCCCTTTTCTTCCCTTTTCCCCTTTGGATCCGGAGGCATCGGTGAAGGGTTTTGTGTACCCTTCCTTCTTCATATGTGCATGAGATTTCCATTTATCTTTATCTTTAGATTTCTGATATTTTTGGATGCCATCATGCATAATGAGTGCATGCGCCCTTGGGCCTTTGATTGTGCCCATGTTGATGAGCTTGGTTTTCTCTTGTGTTAGGGATTCAATAAAGTCCTCAAGAGAAGGCATCTTCCAGGTGGCTCCAGAGGTGAATTTGACAGTATGGAATGTGGATATGAATACAGATAATTCAGGACCAATCTTGGAGAGAATAGTGAGAGCCATTTGTTTCTCCTCCTTCGATTTATCAACCCCACAAGCTTTGAGTTGCGACAGTAAATCCTTGAATTTTGTAAAGAAATCTTGGATATTATTGAATCTTTTTGGATCCAATCTGAGCAGATCCGCCTCCAAAATGTGTCCCCTCATCTCATCATGTTTTCCAAAGATCCCTTCCAAGGTGGTCCAGGCTTCATTTGGAGTCTTATAGGAAGATATGTAAAAAAGGAGATCGGGAGAAATAAGACTGCAAATTGTTCCGAGTGCCTCATCCATGTGATTTAAGTACTTGGATTTATATATGGCTGATGTTGGTTCTGTATCTGTATCCAAGGTTAACCTGTACTACCCTCTGGTTTGAAGATGTATGGCTATTTTCTCCTTCCATACAAAATAGTTGTAAGGTGTAAGAATGAATTCTTTTTGGAAATCCATCTTTCCGCTGTCTTAAATCTTTTGTACCTGTAAAAACATTTGGTGTAGATTTTGCTTAGCAGTCCGTCGGCTTTGATACCATGTAAATATGTTGAAACTACACATAATAGATCTATCTAAACAATAATACACGCATTTGCAAAGAGAATTTGAGAAAGAAGAAGAAGGAGAGAAAGAATGAAAGAATTCACATTAACCGTTATGAATAATGAATAATTTACACATGATATACTCTGTATAACTCAATGAGTGTGCATTGGAGGAGAACCAATGCACCATAGTGGTGGTCTAGAGTGATCTGGACACACACCAACAATTATAGGAGTGAATTTCCACCTAGTCTAGTCTCTCAGGCAGTTACGAGAGTGAACTGCCACCTAGTTGAGTTAACTAGTCAACTAGTCTTTGGTTAACTGACTGAACATAGACTAGTGAGGAGTTAACTTAGGGAATCAAGGGTAATGCGCCAGTATGGTGATGATGCCAAGGTAATGTTGAATTAGCATGGTGATGATCCCAATGTTGCATGATGACAAAACCAATGTAGCATTTAAACTCAACTCAACTAGTCAAACTGAAGTGTCATCTGAAAGAGAATATTCTCCAGGTGGAATATTCTCTCCTAAAATATAGGAGACTGGATAATGACTAATTATGACTAATAAACAAGGAAAAACCTTATGAAAAAGAAATCCTATGTGTGTGTGAAGTAACTCCAATAAAAAAGGGCCCAATATCCCCCCAAAATGGGCAAAATCTCCAAAAACAGGCCTAAAAATCACTGAAAAAGCATATCCTATGGTTAAAAAACCACTTTTGAAAAAATAAAGGGCTAAGCCCCTTTGGCTTGGCATGCACCCCTAATACATAGTCATATGGAACCATGTGGCCAAGCTCCATCCCCTAAGGGCTGCGTGCTGGCCCATATCCCGTAAGTCTAGGTCACATGGCATAAAATAATATGACCGTGCCCGAACGGTGAGCCCAACCCCTGGACACCACCCCTAGCTGCATGAAAACAAACCTACCCATAGTTAGGCCTGTAATCATGGCCCCCAAGCCCTTTATGAAACTGTGTAGTGGAGCGCTCTCCCCTTTATGGTGGTGGTTTTATGGTAGTGATAAAGCCGCGGGCTGGGGCTTAGCCCCAACCCCCTTCTGCCTCCTCTTTGACATTTGAAACACTTTAAATATATTAATGTGGACTTGTATTAACAAGTCCCATGGTGGCGCAATGGTATCTTCCCGGTCCAAATCACTTCCCCTCCAAGAGGTCACGCAGTTGAACCCTACGAGCTCCAAAATTTTTAACCATCTAAACAAATGATGGGGTGCCACATGGTAGCCCACGTCTGGGCCACGTGGCACCTTTTCATTTGCCCATAAAAAATGTGCCACTTGTCGAAACACGATTGGACCACTGTCATTTGCCTAGTCAGCCTGCTGAGGTGCTGCCACGTGTCTCAATTATACGTCATCATGATGACGTTAGCATTGACTTTTTGCGAGTTAACTGTTGACTTTTTGCCTATTTGGGAAAACAAACAGAACGTGATATCAGGAGCATACGACGTCTGTTTGAGCTCGTTCAAGTTGCATTGTGTTTGTATCAATGAGGCCTACACACACGCTCATTTTGAAGCCATTCCAATAACGTTTATTTTTAGGCCTTTTTGTGCCCCATCAAGCTCTTGGATCCGATTCTAGATCACACCTCCCCACTAAAGGACCTTTTGGTCCCCAAAAGGCTACTGACTAGTCATCAAGCTCGGGATAGGCCACCTGGATTATTCCCTATCTTTGAACTCTTCCCTGTGCACATGTCTCATTAAGAACAACTCTAACACAATCATGACAACTCACAACATATTGTTAGCCATTTGTACCCTGTCACATCTTACTGAAGCCACTATCATCCATGTAGACAACATTACTAATGATTGCATAACAAATCCGACTGCAAATAAGTTTATATGTTTGTAATATTTGCACGACATGAGTTTATCTTAAAGAAAACTGTGATTGATTTTCCATTCAACAATCATCTCCTGTTCTTGCTTAAGATCGATTACTTGACTTGAAACAATTATAGGTTTGTTGCTTGCTTGAACTTCCTTCTTTAATTGTTCCATATCTTGAAGAGTTTTATTTTCCTTTACATGATGAGCATGAACCACATAATCTTGACCTGCTTTGGTTAATTGATATTGATTCTTTATCCTGTAGAATATTTTTTTACGATCATATACATATGGACTACCTAAGACCATTCCACATTCACTTAGTGGCACCGCATCACATGTTACCTCTTCCACATACTTAGATGAAATTGCAAATTTGACTGTGCACTACGTTGTTATGTGCATTTGATTATGGTTGCTTATCCATTTAAGTGTGTAGGGCTTATGATGCATATGTGTTTTTAACCCCAATTGCTTAACCAATTCCTTTGAAATTAGGTTAGATTGAGATCCACTATCGATTAAGGTATCAACCTTAGTGTGTCGCATGATGACCCTTATATGAAACAAATTACTTCTACGATCAAGTCCTTTACCAATTTTACCTGTCATACCAACCAATGAGACCTTTGATTCATCACCTGAATCATATCCCAAGTTTGTCGGTCTTATTGTTGCTGCAACTATTTTCCTTCCCTTCTTTTCCTTGAACCACTTTGGCCTCTTCTCGGGATGCAATTGACAACAATGGTCCTCATCATGCCCCTCTTTCTTGCAATGCTTGCAAGAGGGCCTCTCTTCCTTTCTCGTCACTGCATTTTACTTTTTTCCATTCCACTTCCTCTTGTCCTCTTTCCTTGAAGATGATTCCCCTGATACTCCAACACTTGTTTTCCCTGCTTCAATGTATGTCGCTTGAACAAAAACCTCATCAATATTAGTAGGTACAAACATGAATACAATATCTGGAATATGTGTTGGTAAACCTCCTATATAGTTCATAAGAGTTTCTTGGGTATGTAAAGGAATATCTAAAATCAATGCCATTTTACGAAAGCCATAAGTGTATTCTTGCACTGTTTGTCCTTTTCTTAGTTTTAAAGCTTGAAATTCAATTAATGTTTTTTCTTTATAACCCAAAGGATAGAATTGTTTTCTAAGTGCAGAAATAAAACTTTTCCATGATGGAAATACATTACCCACTTGTTGCATTTTGTTTTTCAACTTGCTTTGCCACTAGATGAGTGTTGTGCTTGCAAGTCTCAATGATGCAAACTTGATTTGTGTAGCCTCATCCTTGATCTGTTGCACACTGCAATAGACCTCCATATGTTTGACCCAATTGTCAAGTCTCTTTGCATTAAATTCACCATCATATATGGGTAATTCAAATTTAACATCAAGTTTTAATAATGGCATTTCATTCTTATGTTTATGAACATGTTTCTTTGCATTGGATTTAGAACTTGAACTTGAAGAAGAAGGAGAAGAAGGAGGTGATAATGGAGGTGAAGGAGGAATTTGAGGAGGATCCTCTCCTTATTCACTTTTTCCCTTTGAATATTCCCCAAGAACTGGTCACTTCCATTCCAAGTAATCCTCGTACAAAACCTTCATCATCTCCAACATAGCAAAGAAAGTTTTCGAAACTCTTTCTCATCCTAAGAAAGTCCCTCTTCCGATGCCATCTTCTCGCTTTGAGAAGTTCTTTTTCTCAATCCAATTAATGGATTCTCTTCAAGAATGTTGCCTTCACCATAAAGTAGCTTTTCCCTGGTTAACATGAAAAACTCAAATCCAAACTTCAACTAGCTCTAATACCACTTGATCCGAAAAGATCTTTTACACGACTATGGTTGAGTTATTAAGCATGTGTTGATTAACCAATTAGGAAGCTTAAAGAAAGAGGAAGAAGTTATAGAAGAAATACAAAAACCATATGAACATGTATAGATATGAAATTAAGCATAAAACAACAACAAACCATAACACCAATGTGATAATGGAGTTCGATAATCTCGCCTACGTCTCCGGGCCTTTGTCTCAGTGAGTGAGGCTTTCTTATTTATGTTCAAAGCTCAATGAGTACATCACAACAATGCCAAAAGGTTACAAAACTGATCTGGTCTTGTTCTACCATATCTCAAGAACCCAACAAAATAAACGACACTCAAATCGGATGATTGGAGCTCCCAAAAATGTCCCGCAAAGGTGCGCTCCTCAACAACTTCCCTGCATAAAAATGGCTTTGGCTTGGCAAATCTTCAGCATAAACCTACTTTGAATCTCCTCCCATGGCCTCAAGAAGGCTTGGTTTATATAGATCTAGATTTGGTAACCATCTCCCAACTTCCTCGCAAGATCTGGCCTCAAAAAAGGCCCAATATCCCCCCAAAATGGGCAAAATCTCCAAAAACATGCCTAAAAATCATATCCTATGGTTTAAAAAACCACTTTTGAAAAAATAAATGGCTAAGCCTCTTTGGCCCGATGCACACCCCTAATATACAGTCATATGGAACCATGTGTCCAAGCGCCAACCCCTAAGGTCTGCGCGTTGACCCATATCCCGTAAGTCTAGGTCACATGGCAGAAAATAATACGACCGCGCCCGAACGGTGTGCCCAACCCCTGGACACCACCCCTAGTCGCATGCAAACAAACCCGTTGGTAGTTAGGCCTGTAATCATGGCCCCTGCTCCATTTACAGAACTGTGTAGTGGAGTTCCCTTCCCTTGGTGGTGGTTTTATGGTAGTGATAAATCCATGGGCTGGGGCTTAGCCCCAGCCCCCTTCCGCCTCCGCTTTGAAATTTGAAACAATTTAAATATATCAATGTAGACTTGTATTAACAAGTCACATCATGGGGCAATGGTATCCACCTGGTCCAAAGCACTTCTCCTCCAAGAGGTCACGCGGTCGAACCCTACGAGCTCCAAAATTTTTAACCATCCAAACAAATGATGGGGTGCCACGTGGCAACCCACGTCTGGGCTGCGTGGTAACCCACGTCTGGGCCGCGTGGCACCTTTTCATTTGCCCATAAAAAATGTGCCACTTGTTGAAAAAATATTAGACCACTTTCATATTCCCAGTCAGCCTGCCGTTGTTCTGCCACGTGTCTCAATGCTACGTCAGCGTTGACTTTTTGCCAGTTGACTGTTGACTTTTTCCCTGTTTGGGAAAATGAACATAACGCGATATTAGGAGCATATGATGTCCGTTTGAGCCCATTCAAGCTGCGTTGGGTTCATATCAATGAGGCCTATGCACATATCCATTTTGAAGCCATTATGAGAACTTTGATTTTTAGGCCTTTTTGAGCCCCATCAAGCTCTTGGATCCGATTATGGATCAACTCCCTTCATTGATCATATCATGAAAGAAAGGGAGAAATGGATATATAGTAATAGGCCAAGCCCCTAGGAAAGGGACACGTTGGATCTAAAGAGTGGTATGTATAAGTCTTATTTTATAGAATTGTTCTCCACCATTATATAATTCGATGCATAATTTTAATTTATTTTTAAATCTTTAGATGTATTGTTTTACACAATTTCTAAATGAATATATGTATGTTTTTTATGTTTCAAGAAAGGATAGCCTAGAATATAAGATGAATTTTGTATTGATATTATACGCTTTATGGAAAAAATGGTGGACAATTTTCGAAATTTATAAAAATGGTTCAATGAGATGCTTGCCTAAGAGCATCAAGCAATATGATTTATTTCAAAAAAAAATAAAAAAATAGTATGGCTCTAATTTTTTTAGAGAATTACAGGACAAATATTAAATAGATTGGTACATTACAATAGATAAACTAAAGGATGGATTTGTTTGGATGAGCACACCAATTGACTAGAAGATAAAAAAAAAATGATATTGGCCATCTAGATGGCTCACTAACATTGATCTATACCCCAATGACGTATTCCCTAAGTGGCGATTCATCCTTAGTATTGGGAAGGGCCCGTGGAGATTTGTTTCACACACACACACACACACACACACATATATATCCTATCAACTTGATCTCATCTTGTATTTCATAGAAGCATGCCATATATTGTTGTAGGCAATGAGTGTTTTTTGTAGAGGATGGAGGATTAGGGTTTCCACAACACTCATCTATGATAATGGCAAGGGGGATTGGAGGTTAGGAAGACAAAAACCATGTTGAATTTAAAGGAATAAGTGATTAACTACTCGAATGATCCACTAGAGGGCTAGCAAATATGGGACAACCCAAAATTAAGTCCTCTCAATGCTATGTTGGATAGAGAAGCATATTTTTTGGGGATTTAATCCACTAGAAGAAGAGACTATCTCTAACATTGATGAATTGACATAGGCCTTGTCTAATTCTAATACATGATATGGATTTTTGACTAAGGATGGGGGTTGGTTTCAGCTGATGCATTCTTCATGTATCATAATTTTTTCTTCGAAAACCTTATGTAGAATTGTGTTCGACATGATTTAGAGAATATTGGGTATTATCACAATAAACTAGTGAGTACAAGGATTTAATGAGGGTATTTAATAGAAATTAAGACATATTTACTCTAGCGTATAAGTGTAGTGACAATTCTTGACAATTTTATGGCCCAAACACAAATTTTGAATAGTTCATAGAGTTAGGTTTCATAGGAAATCAATTGGATTTTAATCACATGAGTGGCTCTACAATTGCAATCTAAAAACATTTAGGGTTTCAAGATGTGGAGGTTGATAGGAATTAAAAACGAATAAAATGTGTTAAAAGGAAACAAAAATTAGTCAATTTACACCCAGGTGAGAAGACAAAGCTAAATGTGATTAAATGGATGGAGGACTTAGTGATAGTGGGTCAATTTCTAGGTAGGAGATTGAATGTTGAATCTCTAAAGGTGTGGATGAAGTCAAAATTTGAGCCAATTTTAGGTTACAATAGTTGTGCCTTATTACTAGTAAGAGGGTGGATGGTCTAGACTTTTTGGATGGTACAAGATGTTGAAAATATTTTTCATGGGGATCCCAACCGCACTTTCTCAAGAAATAACATCTCAATTTTGATGCTAGATCCACGATATTGAATATATTGTTGGTCTGGCATAGGATTTTAGGGCTTCCATTGGTTCTTTGGTCAAAAGGGGTATTTGAGGAAAATAAGAATGCATTTGGCACCTTTTATGAAGTAGACCTATCCCTCAAAGACTTTGGTTACTTGGGTATTTCTCTTATCCTTGTTTAATTAGAAATAAGCAAAGGGTTGGTTGAAGTAATGGATACAAGGAGTGGATCAAACTAGTATTGCTTCAGAATGTAATATGAGGATATACCCTTTAGATGTGGTCATTTACATTACTTGGACACTTAGTAGTTGAGTTCTCTCTCACTTGCAAAAAATAAATTGAATAGTGAAGTCATTTCTAGAAGATGAAAAATATGTCATGGCATTGAGAAATATAAATTGGAGAATGAAGTTGAATTTGGGGGAAAGTGGGACTATAAAATTTCTAAAAGAGGTCCTTTCAGAGGCAATATCTCAATAATCAAACACGAGAAATATTAATGAACCATGAATGGAAGCCTCCAATGTAATAAAAGAAGATTCACATATTCTAGGTAAGCCTTCAATTTCTCCTTCTTTGGATAAAAGGAAATATGATGAAAATCTTATTTCGAGACATGGGGTTTGAATGATGAAAATATAGTACTAAACCTTTGAAGGATTTAATTCCTAGTCTCTCAAGAATAAATATCCCTAATCCTCCTCCACTTACCTCTATTCCTTGAGTAGAAGAGGGTCTGATTGAAGGGACCTCATGTATAAATCCTTGGCCATAATTGACATAGATTCATAATGTATGGACATTAATATAAACCTCCCCTCAATCAAATTATCAAAGTATAATATCATACCAAGGGCTTAAGGAACCCCAAATTTCCCAGGGAAAGTGGAAGGTGGATTAGTTCACATTGAATAAGAGAAAAAAATCCTCACATGGGAAGGAATTCTTTTATGTACTTAGCACAAAAGAAAGCTTCCTCATAAATAAAATGTGGGAAGTATTTGTCACTAATTGGGGATCCTAAATAAAATATCCTTAAAAGAGGGTTTAAAATTATTATGATGACCTTAAATTGTTGAGGGGTGGCCAATGCCTCAAATTTTTTTCCCTAAAAATATTGATAAAGGCTTCAAATCCCTCTATCATTCTTCCTCAAGAACTTGTGATCGATGGTGAGAAAATTACTCAAGAGTTGTCAATTTTTAAAAAAAACTAGGAATTTAGCTATATTGATGCAATAGGGAGGTTAGGGGGTAACATTACTGGGTGGAAGAAGTATTCTTTTACGCTTATAAATTCCTAGGATTTTACTTAAGGTCTAGGGACTGCTTTTTTCTCTAGATATCGGAAAATCAATTTCTATTTTGAATATATATGTGTCATGACCCCAAAGGATGCTTGATCATATCTTGTGATCATTCATCTCCTGAGGGTGTGTGGCACCAAGACAATTCTTACTTGGTTTCTTGGTACACCAAGAATACTTCGTCCGAACTACACCGCTTCACCTAGAGCATACCCATACTCCATTCTAGGCTACCGGTGAGTCACATTCCTACTCTAGTGCAACTCTTGCTTACTTAGACAATTGTTAACAAAGTTTAACACTTAGTGTTATTTAAGCATGCATCCATGAACATGATAATCCAAGAGAACAAATGCAGAACAAAATGACAAGAAACAAAGATACAATGCGGACAACACAAACCATGCCTAACACCCGACTAAGTCTTTGTTATTGCAAAATAATTACAATGAGAGCACTATCGGCTCAGTTTACAACATGGTAGAGTCAAACGAATCACCTCACCTCACCTCACCAAGACACTTAAGAAAAAAATTGTCCCTCCAAGAATTTCTACCACAACCATCTCCACAACCACCTATGGTGCACCTCATACATGCCCACAACCGAAGACTTGTTGTCCCTTCGTTTCTACAGACTTTCACCAAGCTAACACAATTTCGGTTCTGCCTCACACATGCCTCCACAGACCTACGTTTCCAGACTTCCCCAAAACCTTCCAAAACGTTCAACTCTTGGATACTTATATTCCATCTTGGAAACTTTGCCTTAGTTCGTTACCTCATACTTGCTATCCAAATATCTTTCCAAAATGCTCTATTTCTCCTTGGGTTATGCGTCCTTTCTTTTATATATACTCTAAGAGTCACTTGTGTGAAATTCCATGTCTCTTGGGTGTGTCATTCCCCTTCACAAACCCACACTCCATTGACTTGTCGCACCCCTCCGTGGACTGGTGCACCCATCTAAGCCCGCACACCCATCAACCTTCAGTCTCTTGGACCGACACACCCCATCCTTAGGTGCACAACCCTTACCTTGTGTTCTATTCATGTCAATGGTCGTGACTCCTCATGGGTGTGCCAATGGGGTCATCCAACCTCCTTGGCGTTCCCATATTGTTGAGGGCAGATGAGTCCACTCCTTGGGAATGCTCCCAAGTCGCCCCACCCTTGCCCAAACGCAACCCAAGTCTTTTCCAATCGTTCTAAGGCAAGTAAGGTGTGTGCCCCCTTGGTGCCACGTGTCACCATCATGCCCCCAATATGCACCTACCCACACCCAAACATCTTTGGTTTCCCAACAGATTGCTTCTTCCTTGTGCTCTTGGTCTGTTCTATCGCTGAATTTTCCCAATGAATGCACGCGCTTAGTGGGTGTCATGGGAGACCTTACATCCTCCTCCACTCCAAGTTGTTTCCATCCCTAGCAATATCTATTGATTTATATGGTGTCTCTTCCCATCTCCGGATCTTGTCACCACTTAACAACTATTGCTTCCTCAACCGCTATCGTCAAGGAAAAAATCCCCTTAGGAAGTTACACGATTCTATGAAGTGCCACTGCTCTTTGTTGCTTCCATACCTCGATCCGTTTTCCCATGCCTCCATGTGTTGGGTCCCCTTGTGACTTCAACGATTGGGTAGCTAATCCAATCGTCATGTCTCTTCCTCAAGAACTCACATATTAACATTCAAACATCCATTTCTGTTTGCAAACTCGTCACATCCTCAACTCTTTGTTTCCTCAAATCTGTCAAGTCACCCACTATGATCTCAACAATTTTCACCAAGGCACCTTCTCAAGGCGCCCCATTGTCCTCACTGCCTCCCATTGAGACAATGAGCCAACATGCTGCAATCTAGTTTGAAGGTGAAGGGGGATGGTTGGTTGGGCCATCTCCCTCATCTCTAATTTGTCCTAATGCGTCGATGGAGCATCACCATAGTTCCGTGTTATGTATATAAGAAATGGTACAATTGAACCGATTTTTTCCTCCCACTCCTCCATTATTCATTATAGATCAGGGTTGTACAACCATTCACCATGTCCAAGTTTTCTAAAGGAGGAATCAACCCCTTCCTTGGTTCCCTTCCACTAAGGTTGTTGCATCTCCCTCACATCCTCTTGGTCCATGAATGGTTTCTGTCCCGGTTCAATGAATTACTCCAGCATCTTCGTTTTTATGACTTCTTTTGTTTTTCATCGCCACTCATTAACTTCCAAATAGAAATCATCCAAGTCATCCACTTTCTTAGCCAAATATCCAACTATCTCTTCAACATTGACAAGCCTCCATTCCACTGACATGAGCTTCATTTCGTTCTCTACGTTAGACTGTCCAACTATCACCCCACATCATCCAAGTTCATTTCCACAAGGTTGCTTTCTCTGGCTATCTGCAACAACCATCCACAAGGAAGACATCTACGTGCCTCCTCCTTATGGTAGGAATCAAAGTTGGAGTATGTCCTAAGAAAATAGCCAAACTATTCATGTGAGGAATAGGTGCTTCCTTTTCCTTCCTCATGAACTCCTGTCCCAACACAACTTCAAAATCGTCCATAGGAATAATGGTGAAACTCATCTTTCCTCACCAGTCACCAAGCTTCAATGAGATGTCCTTGGCCACATGAATGAACCTCTCTACACCTGTGCTGAGTATCTTGAAGGTTGTTTACATTGGTTCAAGTTTCAACCCAAGCCTCTGCACCATGTCTTCCCTCAAGAAGTTATGAGTTTCCCCACTATCCACCATGGCTAACACTGACTTCCAATGAGTTTGACTTTCGCATAGAAAAGTTTCGTCTTGTCTTGCTCTTGAATCTCTTTGGATTCGCCCTCCATGACAATGTTCAAGAAATGCAAGACTCCAACATATGGGTTTTCTACCTTCTCCAAAGAATTCAACTTCTATTTCAAGGGACAATTCTTTGCATAATGCTCCTTGGCACAAATCCAACATGAAATCGACTTCTTCTCTTTCGTTGTATACTTGGCATTTTCTTCGCTTCCCTTGGACATTTTCGTCTTTCCCTTATCTTTATTCTTCCCCTTCCCTTGCTGCTTCTTCTCACCTTGGGTGTCCTCACTATTCCTAGGACTTGTCTTCGATTCACCCCAAAAGTTCAATAGTTTTTCCACTACAATGATCGTTGTTGCAAGTGTCTGCACATTTTTTCGTCATAGCTCACTCTACGCCCATGGTTGCAGACCATTCATGACGTAGAAAATTTTGTCTTCTTTTGACATGTATTTGAAATCCAACATGAGCCCCATGAACTCCTTGATGTAGGCCAACATGAGCCCCATGAACTCATTGATGTAGGTTTGACCCACAAGGTGCTTAAGACAACAATCATCTCCTCGTGGACACATGGTGCATGGTTCCCTCGACCAAACCGTGCCTCAAGGCTGCTCTTCATCTCAGCTTTTGATCTTTCACGGTTCTTGTACTACTAAATCTTCCACTCCGGCTTTGGTCCTAACTTCCCCTTCAACTCTTCTAAGTAATCGCTCAATGTCCCAACAAAGTTTCTAAAACCTAGAATTTAAGTTCTCATATATTGCTTAGGTTCTTTATCTTGATTCCCATCAACATGATAACAAACCTTTTTCCGTTATCCAAAGCAGGTCTTAGCAATATGATGGTGTCATCTTGGTCCTTCAACCTCTATGTGACTGCGACAAGTGCATACTCCGCTGCCTTGAGTCTACCTTGAATGTCATTATTCAAGGTATCGATAATTAGATATGTAATTGAATAACATTCCTGAATGACTTTATTAAACCCACACTTCATCTTTCCCATCCTAGTCTCCATCTAGTCAACCTTCACCCATGTTAATAATGTATCCATCATATGAAGACATTCCTCTCCAAGATATCGATCCAACTTTTCACTTTTCCAAATTTCTTAGGCTCCCTCTTGGTGTCAATATCTTCACCCATGGACGACCTTCCAAGTTTCTTCACTTTACTTGCGAAGGGTTCGTCTAAGGCACCCAAGAGTTCATCTCAAGACTTAAAAACTTTGCGGTTACTTCTGCGATCAGGTCTATGACAAGTTTGGCGACAGTCCTCCATTCTACCTTACCCAAGTACTTCATTCACCCATGAAGCTCTATGCTTGGCCTGCTCAAGGAGTGCACCCCAAACTACCCACAAGTTTTGGCCTCGCCCGCAATTCGGCCCTGTCACAACCCACCAAGTCTACGCTCAGGTTGCCTCAATGATGGGTTAGTCCATTGAACCCTTCACCCAACTTGCGTTTAGACTACTTCACCAACAAGTGCACCCCCTTCTCACAATTGTTCTGACTGCAGTAGTGGAGAAGAGCACCAAATTGTTTCTCAAGTTTTCTTTGACACCATCTGTCACAACCCCACAGGATGTCGAATCAGATCTTGTGACCAGTCATCGCCTAAGGGTGTGTAACACCACAAAATTTCTCACTTGGTTGCTTGGCACACCGAGGATACTTCATCCGGACTACACCTCTTCACCTAGAGCATACCCATACTATGTTCTAGGCTACCAACAAGTCAGACTCCTACTCTAGTAAAACTCTTGCTTTAACATAATTTAATGCTTAGTCTTGTTTAAGCATGCATCCATGAACATGAGAATCCAAGAGAAAAACTATAGAATAAAATGAAAGCAAAAACATATATAGTGTGGGTAGAAAAAACTATGCCTAACGCCCTGCTAAGTCTTTGTTATTGCAGATAGTTACATTGAGAGAACTATCGACTCGATTTACAAGATGGCAGAGTCAAATGACTCACCTCACCTCACCAATACACTCAAGAAAATATTTGTACCTCCAAGACTTTCTACTACAACCGTCTTCTCAACAACCTTTGGTTCACCTTAGATGTGCCCACAACCACATACTTATTGTACCTTTGTTTCCACAAACTTTCACCAAGCTAACAAATATTTTGGTTCTACTGCACACATGTCTCCATGAACCTACATTTCCAAACTTCTCCAAAACCTTCCAAAGCATTCAACTCTTGGCTACTTGTCTTCCATCTTGGAAACTTTGCCTCAGACTTGCTCTCCAAATCTCTTTCCAGAATGCTCTATGTCTTCTTTGGTTGTGTGACCTTGGTTTTATATGGATTCTAAGAGTCACTTATGCGAAACATCATGTCTCTTGAGTGTGTTATGCCCCTTCGCGAACCCACATTCAACC
>SNQJ01S0121295.1:8163-18662 GCA_010110895.2 Picea sitchensis | reverse complement strand
GGTCTCTTGTGTAAATGCATCTAGTGTATCTCTTGTGTGCATCTATTGAGCATGTATTGAAGATCTATTCTATGAGAGAGAGTGTATTGAGGATATCATGGATTCATCAAAGTTTCAGCAAGTCTGAGATCATGACAAAAAAATTCTCGGAAGTTTAGAAACCCTAGTTTCTGAGGTATACGCGAGCTGTAGTGAGCTAGGGCGCATACATACGCGGACTAAATGAGGATAGGGCACATACAATGGATGAAGTCATGAAGACTTGTGGTTGAACTGATGACAAACTCTTGAAGACTGAAGCAGGTTCCGGATCTGCATTCTATGGGCTCAGATTTTCCATAGAAACTCTGGTATGGTTGTATTGTTGTCTTGATGGATACTCTTTCTTGTTGTGTAGTGAATGCTTAAGGCATTCTTGGTATGAATGTTATGATGTGGTTTGTGTTGGTTGATGGAGTGAGCAACACTCTTATGATTCAGTGCTGATATGATTGCTATAGTATGCTAATTTCTTATACATGATTGAGTAGCATTCATATTGTGTTGTTGAGGAGCATGAGTAAGTTGTTGGAGAGCTTGGATGTGTTGTGATTGGTTATGGGTCAGACTTGACAGTGAAAGACATAAGAGAATATGATTTAAAGTTGCAGAGGATCTGAGTTTATCTTGAAGAGAAAACCCTAAATACTCAGATGTAATACACATGCTATAGTACAGACTGGCCGCGTACATACGCGAGCTGTACTGCTGGTAGGGCATGTACATATGTGTGCTTCACTACCGACAGGTCACGTACTATTGACATATTGATATCTGTTGAGGATTTTTGCCTCATCTTAGTTGGTGCTGAGGGTGTAAGATGAGTCTTGCATTATAGAGCTGGTGCTCTTGTAGAGTTGTACTCTATTCAGTTGTTGCTGATAACCCAAGGATTGTAGTCCGTAATAAAAAGAAAATTGTACATACATCTTGTGTTCCTTATGGTGATGATTTGTTGATATTGTTGATATATGTTGCTGATATATGTTCACATTCAATTGATTATAAATGCCAACAGTAAGTCATGAGTAAATGGTGATTGCTAACTGATGAGTTTTGTGAAGGGGAAGTTTTGGGAAAAGGAGCCCTACACTGTTCACCCCCCCCTCTCAATGTAGTCGGTGTGTCCAACCGGTTTTGGGTTTAGTTTTGTGTGCGTGTATGAAAAAAGTTGTGCGCGATCATTCTAAAGTATTGTGCACACATAAGGATGTATGTAAGAGGAGCACACCAAATTGAGTTTTGATACATCGTGCCCAACTTAAAGTCTATCAAGTGTGCTCCAAATCAAGTTTTGATACTACGTCCCCAACTTAAAGTTCTATGGTTGTCATATATAGCTGTTCTGCACAATGTATACCTCTTTTGTGATTGAATGTCTCTAGTAATAAAGATGCGATAGTTCAGATCTATTTTGTTTCTATCATGTATGGGTTGAATATGTGTGTGTATTGGTTTAATTTTTAGTCCTAATATTTGTTAGATATGAGCTGTATGGGTGCCAATCCCGATGAATCTTTGTGTGTTTATATTTCATCCCTATCACAAGACCTTATGGTCTCTATGATCCTCTCTACATCTTGGGTGAGACCTTCCTCGACCTTGGCCGAGGATTGATATGCCGATGCTCTGGGGATTTTGTTGGATAACTCTGGATGAACCTTGGGTCTAAACTCCCCAACGTTAAGTAGGATGAGCACAAGCATGGATACAAATTCCCAACAAATGGTTCCTTTGCTGGGACCTGAAAGTATTGTCAGGAATGATGAAGGCAAGAAATGAGGTGGCATCCATCTTGGGAGGAGATTGAAGAGTGATTGACTGCAAAAGAGAATGAGTTTGACCTGTAAGAAACCTAGGGACTAAGGGTGAATGTCAACCAATGGAAGGATAGGTATCTGTACATGGATATGCATGAGCCGTTCTTTGCTAAATTTCCTTTTTATTGTTTGAATGGATAAAAAGGAAAAATGCTACCAATTCTTTGGTGTGGTCGTTGGAAGCAGTGGTTTGGGATCGAGCCAATATTGAAGAACTAAAAGTGTTGAATAATAAGTTGATTCATGCTATTGAATTCTGGTTTGCTCGAGTAAAACAAGGCTACATTGTTGAATTTGTCATGGAATACATCGACTCTTTCAACGAGGCTGAAAGAAAGTTTGCAGAAGGATCGAGAAATAAAATATTGGAAGAAATTCTACTTTGGATAATAATGCAGTGTTAAACTTAAAGAAAAGGTAGATGTCATTTGAAATAGACATGCTACGTGTGGTTGCGCCATTGGACGCATATGACGGAGATAGATACAATGATCCGGTCGATGAAGATGCGTGAATTTCAGTCATTGAAAATATCTATATGATTACTAGGCACATGGATGATTATATTAACCCCACCGCAGATGGATAGTTAAGCTGGAGAAGTGTCAAGTCTCATGACACAGATTCTAAGGATTCCATGGATATGTGGTAGAATAATCTCTACAAAGTTTCCACTCATAGATGCGCAAGGATAAAAAAAGCAATGTAGATGGATCGGGTCTGAGTTGTGTGATGCCCCATGGTTTGATGGGATTGGGTTGGTGGAGACATTCCTTATACAGATGGAGAAAATCGTTCCCACAGAGCAGAGACTTCAGACCATGGATGTTGTTAGCACTATTTTTGTCATTGTTTTGTGGAATTCCATGATAGTAGTAAATAGGTGGAATGGATTCATTGGCTATCCTAATCATCATTTACACTTGTTCAACGCATCAAATATCCATAGATATCAAGGAGATTAAGAGCACCATTTAGTCAATAATTGGTAAAAAATGGTAGAAATTTCTGTAGGTGACTGTTTTTGTGTTCATCTTGCGACACTATTTCCAAGCAAATGGAATCGAATATTAAAAATCTAAAACATGTTTTTTTTAGGAACATAACAAATTAGGTGGTTAAGAGGTTGTTTCCAAAAAAAGTCAACCGTTTGGGAGATACAAGTGGCGCTTTAAGAGTGTTTTTTCCAGATTTTCCAGAATCTGATTTTCTAAAAAACGCCCATTCAACAGAAGCGCAACCTTCATCCATTCAAACTAGAGATTATATCATTATCTTATGCTAGAGATTAGGATCATATCCCTTTGTTTTGGATCTTAGTTTGAATTGGTTACTCTCAATTAAGCATTGTAATTTTTATTTAAGCAAGAATTGTGAAAGAAGAGAAGGATCTTCCTCTTGGAAGGAAGTTGGGGTTCGAGTAGGAGAGGTTGAAGGCCTGAGAGCTGAGGGAAGAGTTTAATTGTATGCAACATTTCATACTCAAGGACCCATACATCCTGATGGTCATATTTTTCATCTATGTATCTCATTTTTTTATGTCTTATTTGAATGCAATGAAAATTTATGCAATGAGTTGATTTTCCCAAAGATTCAGCTTCAATTGCAGTGCTGAGTTTACTGTTAATTACCTGTTTATTGCAAGTTGTATTCAAGTATTTGATTCAGATTTAAAATATGATTTTGGATATGAATATCTTCTTTTTGAATGTATGAGCTAACAAATTGTGACACTTATGCATCCATATATGTTCCTCGTTCCTCCAAATTTCATTGTCCATTATTTATCTAGCCTTCAGTGTGAATGCCTTGAACTATAAGAAGTGTTGTTGATCATTTGAGTATATTCTTGGAGGATTTTTACTAGATGTTTGTCCTTTCAACCTACTTGACCCACCTACCAACCAAAACAAATCATTGCAATAACTGAGGTTCCCTACCTTTCCCCCTAGCAGCCAAATAACTTTAGGGATAACATCTTTTGGCACCATTGCTGGGGATGACATTGAATATCTTCCATAGGTGTACATAAATGTTTAGATCCTGTTCTTGATGGTGAACGTGAATTGGACACTTATTTGACTATAGTTTTTTCACCTAGCGACTCCATGTTTGAAGAATCCAGAGGTGGCTCCACTGATATAGAATCTCCACAACAATGGAAGCCATCTTGGCTCAGAGGTATGCAATTTTTGATTTCTCTAATGTGCCCGACTTTCTGAATCATATGCCTGAAAGAAATAAATGGGAAATCTCTCTTCCAAAGTTTAAAGGAGAAGATTGGGAAGTTCCTGCTAAGTTTTTATTGGATTTTCATGAATATATGAGGCAATTGGGCATTATTCACGAAGATGTTTTAATGAAGATGTTCAAGTATTCATTGGAAGGAGAAGCACGATAATGGTGTGGATATCTACCTCAATCAAACATTTCCTCATTAAAGGAATTTCATGCTGTATTTAATTCATATTGTAAAATAAAATATGTAGTTAATTTCCTTTATGATGAATGTTGTGAAGAATTTCAATTGTTGCACCATTTCTCTAATCACAAAATTCAGGATGTTAGTTCTGGTCATATGCACGAGGAGACAATTATTCAAAGTGAAGGTTTCATTGAGCCTATTGTTTCTACTTTTGGAATTTATGAAACTATGTTGCTATCTTCTGATTCTCGTGACAACCTTGCCATTATGAATCTTGTTAAACAATTTTCTCCCAAGATAATGATCAACAGTTTCAAGAGGATTTTGTTGCCCCTAACCATTATGAAGAAATCTTCACATAGAAGCATAATTGTCTTCTTAATTAGTTGCAATTCTGTCATATGCTTCAAGACCCAGTGGCAATCTACATGGAGTCAGTTTTTGCAGAGGTTTCAAATGTTGTAGCTTTGGGCATATCTCTTAGTTGCAATAATAAGAATAAGTTTTTCTTGGAATTCTTGTTGCAAATGTCACATTTCTTTTGCACTTTCTCATTCAACTACAAACAAGAAGATATTTTTGTTAGTCAGGTGCTTACTTGGCTTCATTGGAAGTTTCACATTACTTGATCCATGAAGTTACTGCTGATTAGAGTAGGAATCAATGTACCTAAATAAGCTGTCAATTTGAGCATTTCATTTCAATTTACAGTTTGGCTTGGTTTGCAATAGATCAACATAAATAATGAATCCATAGCCCAAAGGAGACATTTGTACAAAGAATTTTTAGTTTGCAGTTTGGTTTTTCAACATGGTTGTTTTTAGTTGAGTAGAGAAAGCTTATAGGTTGTTGAAGGAAGAAGGAATTGGTCTGCGTGTTCTTGTTGTCTCACAGGGAGGACACGATCCCCAGTTGGAGCCAGTGTTAGAACTATTTTTATCATTGTTTTGTGGAATTCCATGATAGTAAATAGGTGGAATGGCTTCATTGGCTATCCTAATCATAATTTACACTTGTTCAACTCATCAAATATCCAGAGATATCAAGAATATTAAGAGCACCATTTAATCAATAATTGGTTAAAAAATGCAGAAATATTTGTAGGTGACTATTTTTGTGTTCATCTTGTGACATTGTTTCCAAGTAAATGGAATCGAATCATAGAAAACTAAAAAATGGGTTTTTTCGGGGATAGACCAAATTAGGGGATATATAGGTTGTTTCCTAAAAAAGTGAACTGTTTAGGAGCTACATGTGGCGCTTTAAGAGTGATTTTTCCAGATTTTTTCAGAATTCGATTTTCTAAAAAATGCCCATTCAACATAAGTGAAACCTTCATCCATTCAACCTGGAGATTATGTCATGATATTATACTATAGATTAGAATCATATCCCTTTGTTTTGGATCTTAGTTTGAATTGGTTATTCTCAATTAAGCAATGTAGTTTCTATTTAAGAAAGAATTGTGAAAGAAGAGAAGGATCTTCCTCTTGGAAGGAAACTAGGGTTCGAGTAGAAGAGGTTGAAGGATTGAGAGCTGAGGGAAGGGTTTAATTGTATGCAACATTTCATAATCAAGGACTCAGAAATCCTGATGTTCATATTGTGCATCTATGTATCTCATTTTTTCTATCTTATTTGAATGCAATGAAAATTTCTGTAATGCGTTGATTTTCCCAAAGATTCAACTTCGATTACAGTGATGAGTTGACTGTCAATTACTTGTTTCTTGTAAGTTGTATTCAAGTATTTGATTCAGATTTAAAATATGATTTTGGATCTGAATATTTTCTTTGTGAATGTATGAGTTAACATATTCTGACAGTTATGCATTCATATATGTTCCTTGTTCCTCCAAATCTCAATGTCCATTATTTATTTAGCCTTTAGTTTGAATGCCCCGAACTATATGAAGTGCTAATGATCATTTGAGTATATTTTTGGAGGAGTTTTACCAGATATTTATCCTTTCAACCTGCTTGATCCACCTTCCAACCAAAACAAATCATTGTAATAGCTGAGGTGCCCTAGCTTTCCCCCTAGCAGTCAGGGACAACTTTAGGGATAACAGATGCAATGATTCGAGGGAAACTTGTGCGGTGGTGGGAAACACACTATCTGAATATTCAAATATGGGCTCAGGTAGCTAAGTTCATAAAGGCTTGATTCTAACCCATTGTTGACTTCAAACTAGCCAACCGATACAAAGGCACCAAGGATCCTCATGAACATATTTCTTTATGTGAACAAAGCTGGACTTATAAGAACATATATCAAGCCCAATGGATTGATCGTTTTGTCTACACAATGGACATGGTCCCGAGAAGTTGGTACATTCAGGAGGAACTTAGGAGGGAGACAATTGAGTGGACCCATATGAGTTCTTAGTTTCGTTCAACCTTCAGATTCCAGTAGAAGATCCGGTTCAAAGACTGACACTCCGTCGGATTAAGGATTTAATTCTTCATTGACAGACAAAAGAAACCACACATAGGGTGGTATGTTCATATCATCAACTAGTGGAAAAATTGAAAGAAGCAATACATTGATGGAAGATTGATGTTGACAATATTGATGACGATGACCCCCGTGACATCCAGATCAAAGATTCAGAAGGAGAGCACACACTAAAGGGTAAGGTGACAAAGATGGCCACACCAAACCATAACGGTCCAATAAAAACCAAGGAACACAATAGTGGCACTGAGGAATCACCCAAGATGGCCATCATTGGATATTATTGGGACGAGGAGGTGATCACTTAGGTTGTTGATCTCTTTGAGGAATACGAGGACTTGTTTCCTTATATATTTTCTGAGATGAAAGGCATTGCAGGACCATTGGGAGCTATGATGATTAAACTCAAACAAGATGCTAAACTGGTCAAGAGAATGCGTTATCTCTTAAATCCTAAGTATAAAGAAAAGGTGCACAAAGAACTAGATCGAATGTTGGATGCGATAATTATTGTCCCTGTCAAGGATTCTGAATGAATTATTCCTATGGTGGTGCAACCCAAGAAGACATAGGAGATTCACATATGTGTCTATCTGAGGAGTCTGAATAGAGTCTATGCCCATGACCCTTTCCCAATACCCTTCACAAATTAGGTTCTGGAAAATGTTGGCGGTCGGGAAGCCTACTTGTTCAGAGATGGCTTCTTAGGATATCATCAAACTCGGATCACAGAGGAAGATCATGCCAAAACCACCTTTGTGACTGAATGAAGGTCATTTGAATATACAATCATGCCCTTTGGCTTGACAAATTCCCCTATAGAGTTTATGGTTGCAACCTTCAAGGAGTTTATGCACAAGTTCGTTGAGGTATACTTGGAAGATTGGACCGTGTTCAGTCTGTTAAAAGAACATATGAAATCTCTTTGACTAATGTTGGATCGATGCTGCCAACTATGTATATCTTAGAGTTTAAAAAAATACATATTTTGTACACCCTTTGGTATATTGATAGGCCACGTTGTATGCAAGGATGGATTGCTTGTGGACCCAACTAAGAATATCTCCATCTTGGATATGGTGGCCCCCACTTCAGTGTGAGAAATGTGCGCAACATTGGGTCATATAGGATACTACTGATGGTTCATCCAAATTATGCTTAGATTGTAGCTCCATTGAAAAATTGTCGCACAAGGATACTAAGTATGAATGGACACCAAAATGCCAATAAGCCTTGGATACCATCAAAGAAAAACTGGTCACTATGCCCATTTTGGTGTTTCTTGATTGGTCGAAGCTCTTCCATGTCCACGTCGATGCTTCATCCATTACACTGGGCATTTTTCTGGCATAGTTGGGGGAGGGAAATATTGATCATCCAGTCTATTTTGCTAGACGAAAATTGTCCAATGTTGAAAATAATTATATGATAATTGAGCAAGAGGGCCTGACCATGGTATATGCCTTAAAAAAATTTCACCACTACTTGTTGGGGTCAACTTTCAAATCCTTCACTGATCGTTCCACGCTCAAGTATTTAGTCAACAAGCTAGTGTTGGGTGGAAGAATATGCCATTGGTTGTTTCTATTCCAAGGATTTGATTTCGAATTTGTTGTTAAGCCTAATAAACAAAATGTTGGAACAAATCAACTGTCACGAATTCAGATTGGGGAAGCTGCTACAAGCCTCAATGATGAACTTCCCGATGCACAACTCTTCCGAGTCAAATTCGTGCCTGATAAGTTGGTCATAATAGAAGAATTTCTCATAACTAGCTAGGCTACTACTGAGTATAATCCCATGCAACATCAACAATGGGTGACCCGTAGTGCCGATTATCAGTTGATTGCTGGACAAATTATAATTTGGGTGCAAATAGCATCCTGTGTCCCTATGCTTTGGAACATGAACTAGAGTCCATCCTATATGAGGAACATGAAGGTATTGCCGGAGGACACAATGTTGGTAAGACTACAGTGCACAAGGTCCTCTACATAGGGCTTTGGCAGTCCTCCCTCTTCGTAGACTCTAATGACTGCTGTAAATGCTGTGACGTATGTCAATGTGTTCAAAATCCCCGCCATAGGGATGAGCTTCCATTGTTCCCTATGATTGCACTTGATCCCTTCAACGAATGGGAAATAGATTTTGCCGGACCCATCAATCCTCCTGTGTATCACACAGGGGCACACTACATCATTATCGCGACTGAATATCTCATGAGGTGGGCCGAATCAACGCTAGTCAAATATTGTACACCAGAGACAATGATGCACTTCATTTTTGAGAATGTCATCACTAGATTCAGATGTCCAAGGTTACTGATGAGTAATTGGGAGTTACCTTTTGTGAATGAAAATATTCAACAACTCACTCTTGAATTCATGATCCATCACCAGAAGAAAACCCCTTATGAACCTCAAGCTAATGGTACATTGGAAGCTTTTAATAAAATTTTAGAACATGCTATAACAAAAGTTTGCAATGTGTAGTGTGATGAATGGGATCAACGCATTACGACAATACTGTGGGATTATCGAACAACATGCAAAAGGCTGACAAAATGCACGCCATTTAGAGTTGTCTATGGAAAAGAAGCAATCATGTCACTAGAATTTGTTGTTCCTAGCCTCCGAGTCACCCTAGCCACCCTAGCCACCCAAATGATTGATGATCTGTCTCTTCAACATAGGTTAGACGAGCTAATCTAACTAGAGGAAGACCAAATGATGGATGATTTTAGTGAAGTGGTTGAAAAAGAAAGACAAAATGCATGGCACAACTGGAACATACGCCAAAAAATACTCTAGCCTGGTTGTTTGGTATTATTATACAACAAAAAATATTTACACCATCCGAGCAAGCTCCGCATGTGCTCGTTGGGTCGTTTCCAATTAGTCTAAATCAGTGAAGTAGGTTCTGCCAAGCTGGAAAACCTACAAGGTAAATCACTCAAGGGACTCATTAATGGCAATAGATTAAAGGTGTACCATCACCCTTAGGGGTCCGTCATCATTTAAAACTTTCGATTTAAGTTTTGGATAGGGGTAGAATAGATTTATTGCAGGTTGTACAACGTGTAGCATATATTATAGTCGACATAATTTACCTTTTGAACAATACAACATTTAGGCGAGTTAATCACGTGGATTTGATAGATTGATAGTTTGAGCAAGTTTCCAGATTTGTAAATCAAGTTGAAGCTTTGGCATAACTATAGGGTCTAGATCCAATTAGATAATCCATGTAAGTTTTGGAAGAGTTTCCTAGAGATTCAATCCATTGAAAGGGAAAGTAATCCAATTTGGGTAGTTAACACATTCCACAAGTACACAGTCAGTTATACCACCCCATTCCCCAATGAGCATCTTTAGTACGACGAATCTGGTATATCGATCTCCCCATGAGTCAAATTTCACCGCCACTTTCTACTTGTTCTCCAATAAAACCCTTATCGAATATTGCTTCCTTCCCTTTGTCATATTCCCCACCCTCTTCCCTCTATATATATCATCCCTCGATGCACTTGATGGAGTAATTCTCCATGCCCCATTCCATCACACCTCCATCTGTGACTTCATTCATCATTTTGTTGGAATTTTATCCACCTCCCTTTCCTTTCTCCATATTTTCTCACTCCCCTATCATGGCGTGGATCATCAAACTATCCATCCTTTTTTATTTCCAGTTCGATCGAGAAAATCTAGTGCCCTCTCTTCAGTTTTCACATAGAATACCAATTTGTCACTAACTGCTCG
>SNQJ01S0121294.1:0-19124 GCA_010110895.2 Picea sitchensis | reverse complement strand
TCCTAATTATAAAATCAATGCATATTAACAAAAAGCCTCCATACTAACCTGCAAAAGAGAATTAAAATAGTTAAACTACAACAACAAATTAAAGAAATGAAGGAACAGTTCATGTACAGGAAATAAAGAGACATCTAAGCTATTAAATGCATAAATAACACAGAGAATAGTTACCAAATTGTTGGTGGGCCCCCCATCAAGTCGTGGTCACCTCTCAAATGCACAGCACGATCTCAGCAAAATGATTTCACCATTAAAACTTGAAAAACGTAGTCTTATACAATTATGGCAATTGAAAAATGAAAAAACAAAAGAAAACGTTTTTATCTCTATCCTCTACTTTTTCTACTGCTCCTTAGCTATTGTATGACCACCACGGTGGTATTTATAATATTTACAGACCAAGTGGTCAACCACATGAGGTTTGAACCGCTTCTAAAATTGGTAAATTTCATTAATGGTGCCTTAACTGCTGAAACTGAGTGAGCCAATAATCGCCTTCTTTGGACAACTAAAATCGAGTTGTCTTGAGCTTAGTAGCTGGAGGGGGTGATCATGAAGAAAACACATGTGCATGATTTGTCCATCACTGGCTGCCAATGCCATAACCACCAACTCGCCTTGCATTTTTGTGCAATACTGGGTGCCAGAACGAGTGTCGAATTGAGTGTCGGATCAAGTGCCGGTTCAAGTGTTGGAACTAGAAACATGGTGTGTTTTTCCCTGTAACAGTTGAAAAACATGAATTAACTCTTTGAAATCATAGAACATGATGAATTACACTTGATTTAATCATTAAACATGAATTACATGTACCTTATGCCAATCATACCATTTTATCATCAAATTCTCCAAAAAGATCCTTCAAAAAGATGAAAAACACATATATACATATGGCAAAAGTGTATAATAACCATCATGAAAATGATCATATCTCGAGCCCAATAGCTATGCACAGAATAATTCAATCATGCAAGTGTAAATCTGTGACTGTATAAGCCCAACTTCAATGTGACTCTAATGTGTTGGGCCCGTCCAACACGACGAGCTATCAACAATATGCATGTCTTCATAAAACAAATAATCGAATTGCAACAAATTCATGCTTAAAACTCTATGACTATCTATGAATGTGGAACCCAAACTATCCATATTATACACAGTGCACAACCACCCAAACAAAACGATGTGACATTCCCATTCTAAAAAATTATAATAACACAGTCACAGTATTAACTTAACCCATCCTGCCTAGCTTTCAACCTAACACAATATTTCTTCAAATTGATCAAATTGCAACCAACTATGTTGTGTAAAACTCAGGCTTATGCAATCAAATAATCATAACGCATACAGTGGATGGATTTTTCTACAGTCATCCCGGTTCCAATAACCATTCGGCCCCAAAAGCAACTAACAGTTACAATGACCATTTATTCGTTGTGTAGAAACATCACACACACAAATGCAGTATGCGTGAGAAACATTAAGCAATTGTAATCAATGCCAAGCCAAAAATCCAAATAATCCTTAGCGCAAAAATGCCATGATTGTGTATCAACCAATCAACCAAACATGTTTTGGCAACCATGCATACCCATGCATCGACATGGAGGGAGGTTGTGACCTTCTCAAATAAAACAATACTGGATTATCGAACATAAGGAAATCGACTGTGTATCTGGACTACCCAATTAACAATGCAGGGTTATTCATTTTAATACACAGGGAGTGACTAGATATCAAACCAACATGAACGTCATATGACCAATTGGGTGAGTTTGTACCCCATTTTTTGTCGACAATACACAATCGTTCAACAATAACCAAGAAGTAAACCTGACAAGCCACGTTGGTGTTCTATATCAACCCTCAAACATATGGAGTTAAGGGTTTGCACTATGACCAACATAGGAAAGGATAGAACCAACTCCCTTCAATGGTGAAAAACCTTTGAGACCAATGATGCATACACAAAGAGAACTTTGACTTATTTGTGGAGAGATAACAAATCCCGTGATAGGAGGGCTACAATAGAGAAGCGAGGCTCCAACTTGACCAGTAATGGTACTTAATGTGCACAAGGTCTAACCCTCATGGCTCTCCGGTCAAACAACCACAACACTGAGGTGAAGACAGGGCCAAGTAAGAACAAGAAAATCCATTTTGCGACCTTTAATGGTGAAATCAGCCAATGCCCAAGTGAACAAACATAGTGACGCAGAGTGACTCCAACCATTAAACCCATAATCTAGAGACTGGATATAGTGATGTGAACGCTTGAGGACAGCTAGCCAACCAAAACCAAAAACAATCCTTGAACTAAACCATCAAATATCACAGATATCCCTTATGGATGCTAACGCCCAAGATGACCAATATGAATTCAAGATTATTGCAAAAGAACCATTAGTGCTTCATTTCAAAATCACAATTTTTACACAGTTTCAATACTTCAGGAAAGCACAAACCAATACACATGAGCCAAAACCATTTAATAACCAGAGAAGACTCGTGAATGGACCAAAAAAGACATACCTGTAATCAAACACCTTAAAACGCGAGCTGGCTGAGTGGTTCCTCTCTGCTAAGATATCAAAGCATAACCACAGCAACAAGATTGAACAATAGCCCAACTAGGGTGGCAGCCAACGAAAGGAGTAGGGTGACATGCATTAAATGCACGTCACCTCCACCCATAGTCAATTAAATTAAATAGTACACGCCAACCATTAATCTACCAACCATTCATTTAAACCATGTATTGAAAATTGCATCTATTACTTGTCAAACGCGCTACCCACATAATTCCTTCCATTCCAACTTGACCATATCACATATCAACTATATGATCCAATAAACCATGTATCAAAGTATTACCAATAGTGCGATCCACATCCACCTGTACCATAGCATAATCACCATGCATATCGACTATATAACTCAACTCAAATAAAATCACATATCCATTAACTTAATAGCTAGGATAACAACAATCCATTTAAAATCGATGCATGTAGTATAGTATATAGAATAATTTGAATTCTTCCATTTGCATTTTTTACATTTCTTTTCATCTCTTGTCTATGTTATTGCTAACATGTTTTTTGAGCATGTCTCCTCGTGATAGATCCAATAACAGATTGCAATGATAGTAAGGATGACATAGGATATAGTAACATAAAGAACCAATGCTTCGTAATCCTAATCCATAGCCAATAAAAACAAGATCTCATCACCACGCAAGCAGTGTTTAATAATAACATGACATCAAATGAGCACGAGATATGATCTCCAATCTACAAAGGGGTCCCACCTACTAGTATTATTTAGCATTATAATAATAGGCTTTAGCAACACTTTGTGGGAAAAAAAATTGTTGTGATTTTAATCGTCAACATACATCTCAAGAGATTCAGGAGGTTAAATTACATCATCATGACACCCCGCCATAATTTCATATTGCTGAAGACCAAGCATCGTATGGAGCTTGATAAATATAGCTTCAAATAAGGGTTTAATGAAAATATCAGCAACCTGATCATATCTTATGAAATATTCAAGAGATACAACGTTCTCATGAACCCATTGTCTCAAATAGTGAGCATGGAGCTCAACATGCTTCATGTTACTGTGGCCAGTAGGATTGTTAGCAACCTATATGGAACATTGATTATCACAGTAGTTTGTAGTCTAGTTCTGAACATGAGGGCCACGTTCACCCAAAAGTTAGTGGATTCATACTGCTTCAATACCCGCTTGAATGGCGCCATGATATTCTTCTTTTGTAGTCAAAAAGAAAACTACCTTTTGTTTCTTGCATGACCACACCAATAACCTAGAGCTAAAGAGAAACAAATAGCCAGAAGTGGACTTCCAATCATCACTATCGCCAGCCTAGTCAGAGTCGGTGAAGCCAACCAACGAATCTGAACTTCTACAATACTTGATACCAAAATGAGTGGTACCCTTGATATAGAAGATAATTTGGGGTCCTGCATAAACCAAGAAACCACACTAACAGAAAAGAAAATTTTAAGTTAACTATAAGTAAGGTAAATAAGGTTGTTGACCGGTTGTCGATAAAGAGTAGAATCGGCTCCAGGTGTTTGACAAGTTTTGGTGATATTTACTATAGATTGAAAAGAAGTAGCATAGGTCTTAGAATCAACCAAATTAAAATGTGTCAAAATATCCATCACATATTTAGATTGAGAAATGAAAAAACCATCACATAGTGGCAATACTTGAAGACCCAAAAAAAATGTAAAGTGCCAAGATCTGTCATATCAAAGGAGTCAACAAGTTGTTTCCTCAATCGAAGGATGAGATAATTATTGTTGTCAGTAATGAGAATATCATATACATATACAACAACAATCAAAGTGTATCCATTGGTATGGATTACATACAAGCTATGATCAAATTCACAACATTTGAAACCAAGTCGAAGAAAGAAATTGTTGATCTTAGCATACCAAGCTCTGGGAGCTTGATTCAAACCATAAAGCTACTTCTTGAGTCAACAAGAAAAGTTAGAATATGTCCCAAAACTAGGTGGGTGTCCCATGAAACATTCTTCATATGGTTCTCCATAAAGAAAGGCACTCTTCACATCCATTGGATGGATTTTCCTTCCAAAATGAGCAACAAGGGAAAGAATCAGTTGAATATAGTTCATCTTTGTATTAGGGAAAAGGTCTTAGTGTAGTCAATAAATTCTCGTTGAGAAAAACCCTTCATAACTAGGAGTTCTTTATATCACTCAACAACACCTTCAGAGGTAAGTTTGGTCTGGTACTATACCCATCAACACTTCACAATGTTCTTTCCTTGTGGTTGGGGAACTAAGTCCCAAGTGTGATTCTTCGACAAAGAATCATTTTTTTTTGCATAGCTTATTCCCATTCAGGTCAACCTTGAGCATCCAAGTAGGAAATATGATCAAAATATTCAAGAACATGAGTCATCAAGGAAATGCTGGCATGTTTCTTTTTACTTCAAGTTTGGCATCTACAAGAAACATCATTAGGAGCAGGTCCAAAAGATTGAATTGTATTGGCATCCCATTTGGGTAGACAAGAAACAAGTGAATTGTTGTTCAATATAGCAGGTTGATTAGAAGTTGGAGAGATTTTATTCGACGAATATGGTAGAACAGTCGAAATAGAGATTGATAGACTAGTTGACTCATAGGTCAATTGTTGAGTCGAAACAGGAACAGAGCTCAAATGTCCAGTCAAATGACTGAAAAAAGTAACTGGAGAACCAACGTTAGAGACAACATCAAAGGGATCATCCTATAGAAATCCAGAAGAGGAATTCAATAACTTGATGCCAAAATACTTCTCATCAAACCATACATTTTGTCTAGTAATGATTTTCTATTTGACAGAATCAAACAGTTGATAGTATTTTGACTCTTTAGAGTAGTTGATCATGATGTGAACATGACTCTTTGCATCCAACTTCTTTCTGAAATCATCAGAAATATGATCTCAAGAAACAAATCCAAACGCATAGAGTTGGTCGACTAATTTCTTCTTTCCACACCATCATTTGACTGGAGTCATGGAAGGAACAACTCGAGTTGAGATGTCATTGTGCAGATAGTTTGCACAATACACTGCTTAAGCCCAGAAACGAAGAGGCATATATTTATCTTGCAAAATACATCCAGCCATTTCTAATAATGTTTGATTATTGCATTCTATGATGCCATTCCGTTGAGGTTTGTTGTTATAGCAAGATTTGCCTCACCCTATGCAAATTTGCTGAGAAGGCCTTTTTCCCATTTCCCTATGTAGATTTGAATTCCCTTTTTGCAAATCCCAAAGCTAAAAATAATATTTTTCCACATATACACACCCTAACTATGATAAAACATGTGTATATGCAGGTTGCACCATTCCATCCCACGTACATTGGGTTTTGTGCCCAAAATTAAAAAATAGTGGTGGGTTTCCTTGTCACATCACAGGATCAATGATCCTTGACCTTCCATATACTGGAAACATTCTGACTCAGCCCTTCAGTTCCATTTTAAGGCTATAGACAATCCATATCAGAGCTATGTAAAAGAGGAGAAGAATTCAACTTTGAGAGCAAAGTTACTCTGGAGAAATTATTCACTTCATATTGAGTCTGCATCCCTTTGTCCTTTTAAATCTGAACATATTGTTCATTCCCCAAGCTCTTCCCTACTTGATTGAGAACCTCATTGTCTCTCTTATATGAGATTTCCTTTGGTGGAGGATTGAAGTGGAGGATGCCCAGATGGAAGGGACTTAGTTTCTCGGTTTTGAACCATGCCGACATGGAAGTTTGTAATTCATTAACTTCTGTTGATTACATTTTAATAGAAATACTCTTTTCTCATCCAATTAATGTCTTGCAAATATTTGAATTGTTATTCCATGGGGATATTTGTTATGAATATTGATGGAGTATGTTATTGAATGTGCTAACTTTATATATTATCCCCATATGTTTGCGGTTCTTGGTTGTTGAGGACAAGTTGCAGGTGTAGCGCTTTGAGTCAAGTGCCCAACGGTGGACTTCATCGAACGTCTGGACGAGGTAAGCTCCTTATCTTGTCTAGTTAGAATATTTGTTTATATAGAATACCTCTAATTAGAGTTGATTTCTGCAGTCATTTCCTTTTGTTGTGGTTTACCCCATGCCATAGAGAGATTTTCCTCGTAACATAATTGGAAACCATACTGGGGTTATAATCTTTTTTTTGGGGGTTTGAAGTGTTTTTCTTCTTTGATTGCTCTCGTTTATATTGAGTTTCTTTTCATTTGATTGCTTGACAGCCTCTATTCATTTTGAGTCTAACTTTATTAGCCTTATCCTTAACTTGGAAGTGTTTTAATACATATATGTGGGTTTTTACCTGACAGTCACATATATATGCATGTTGTCCTTCTACAAGAAGCATATACACGTGGTTTTCTCCTAAATAGTCACGTACATCTTTCTTGTTTGCTTGGTTTTTGAGTTTGATGTTTGTTGGGTAAGTTTTGATGGTTGTTGAGTCTTCTTAGGTCTTTGTTATGACTGTTAAGTGCCTGTAGAATGATAGGAAACCTTTCTTTGGTTGAATTTTTGGGTGGTGCCTTTCGCATCATCTTTTTCATTGATTTTCCTTGTATCTTGGGTTGGGTGTGTGCTTATTGATATCCTACTTGGTTTGTCTCTTTTTACATATAGTAGAATCTTTATATCAAGTTGTTGTTCAGTCCTTGCATTTTCATTCTTTTATATTGAAAATACAAAAATATTAAGCATTTTGCATTATTTGCATTTGATATTTTGGGTTTTGATCGTTGATCTTAGTACATGTATAGAAAGATTACATTTTATTTTGAATTGCATAATTAAATTGAAAATTGCATGTTGAAAAGCTTATCATTTATTGGGAATTGAAGTTACGACTTCCCATGTTATTTATATTCATTTATTTTACTTGTTGAGTCATAACATCATCATTTTCACTACCACACCTTTTTTAGTAAGCAAGGCCACTAAAAGGAACGCTGATAATTTAAAATTGATTAGAAGCGATTTTATTTTCTATGGTGCACAAACTAGCTTAGGATTTAGAGCCTTGGAATAGGATTTTGTGAGTAAACTTCTCCAAGGCTATTAAATCAACATAGTGTCTAACTAAGGAAGTGGTTAAATCCATTGTATAATTGGTGACGTCAAGAGACTATGCTTACAACGAAGTTAAGCATGAGGTCGCATGAGGTTGGTTGAGGGGATATCCCCACAATACCTTCTTAGCGTTAGATATACTTATGGGGATCTATTTCTATATGGGGATCTTCCTAGTATTTTTACCTCTGTGAAAGGAGGTGCTTTCAAGGTTTTGGGCTTTGTTACCCTTCCCATACGGTAGACCTGACTTATGATTGTTCTCCTATGCATCGGTTATATTGCGGTTTCTTAGTTTCTTGACATAGGTACCACATAGGTTACTTGCAGGGGTTATTCTGCAGGTGCCCTAGGTCAGATAAGGGTCGAACAACACACAGCCTTTATGGAGGATTACCTCTCTGAGGGGATCTAACTGACTAGTTGTTAATCCCATGAGGGCCCTTATAATTGATTCTAATATCTCTGATCTTTGGCAGGGAGTCTCAAGCCCCTCTTGGGTGAGGCATACCTACTTTAGGGAGGGCAACCCCTTTCAGCTAGTTTATCATATTTGTGTGCATATTGGCCTTTTGTTTATTTTGGGTGTCCTCTTTAATTATTAATTGACCTTATAATTTCATATTGCACCGTGAGTTTTCATGATCATGGATAGTGGAGTCCCTTTGACTCCCTCATTTAGCACTACCTCCCCCATGACATTCGCTTATTTCATGGGGATGAATCTGTCTGTGTTTCATAATGGTATGCAGAATCATGATGCTCAGACAATACCTTGGGTCTCTAATCATATTCCTATTGATGTGTCAAATATGCTTTCACCTTTTCCATCCCCTCTGTTGCCTACTTATATGAATCCTAGTTTTGGATCTGAGGGCATGATGGCTCCTCTTTCTATGTCTTTGTTTGATGGAAGTCACATCCCTCAACCGACTCTCACTGTGGGTCATTGTAATATCCCTTCTTACGGATCCAATCCTGGCTTCACTCTTCTAGGAGAAAATGCTCAAATGGGTGGTTATTATTCTTATTACGCCCCATCCATATATCCTTCATTAGCTATGTTAGTTCCCACGAACACTTTTCCCATGGAAAAGCTCCATCTATCCTTTGGTATTGTATACAGAGGGAATCAGGTTTATGGTACGAGCTACCCCCTTCACAAAATCCATTCTTCTTGAGGCAATATATATTCTCACCTGAGTAACCCATGTCATGCCTTTTTCTCTTCGCAAACATATGCTTCGGTGATGATTCCTTTACAAACCTCTATGGATCAATTATGCAGAGGATACTTCCTTGCTAGGTAGGGACAGGGTGTAGATCGAGATCCTTCCTAGTCCATGATTTCTCAAAACCAGTCTTTCTCGAGACCTTGGTCTCAAATGCCACAACCAATTGTCGTTTTCAGTCCATCCATTGCAAGTCATGCTGGGGGCACAACTCTAGTCACCATGAGTCATACCAAAATCACATCTCCAACCCCAATCAACCATGTTGGAGAGTCATCACCAACCTCTGTACATCATGTGCGGGATGAACCACCAGCCTTATCCAGTCGCATTGAGTGCATGTCACTAGCCATTGTGAGTGACGTTGGGGGAATTCATGTGATTGAGAAGCCTCAACATATAGGACGTAAGACCTACTACTATTGTAGTAGAATAAGTCCAATCCTTGTCTGATAACCCTTCAGGTTTGGAGTCACCTTTGGTTTCCCAACATTTTGTTTCTCCTTTAATTGACACAACATCCATTCCGATGCAATATTCTTCCAACACTGCTCCCATTTTGAGGAGTGAAACTTCTTTTGACCATATCATGGACATTCTTAGTCATGCATCTCCTAAACAAGGGCGAGTTTTACTTTCCCCGAGTTCTCTTCCTCACCCTCTTAGATAGGTTCCTTTTGAATGGGATGGTCTTGTGGGGTATCAAATTCCTTCTTCTATACCCTTTCAAATAAGAGGCGTTCTTCGATATATCATTAAGAAGGTAACTTCCACAAGTTTTTTATCCCCCTTTACTTGGAAAGCTTTGGATTTTCCCAATCTTGTGTCAGTAGTTTGTACGATGTTGACCTTTCACAAAAGTCCTGCACGGGAGCCCTGGCCTCCCCCATGATGTGCTACCTAGCAGGACTCCCAACGAGTCTAGTTTAAGCTCTTTTCTGACTCTCTCAAAAAGTGAAAAGATTACCGAGTGACCTTGACTCTTTCACACTCGTAAATTGGATTTGAAAGGACATCTATTTAGTGTAAGTTTACCCCTTTTTCAAACCAAGTAGACTAAGATTACGAATAAGGACATCTTTTGGTGTTAAGTTGTAATTGCATCTCATTCTCTTGCTTGCAATATTGAGCATATTATTGGTTCTCTCTTTCGCGTTATAATCCTATTACCTCAACAGTTTGCATCATCATCCAATCAAAGCATTGTTTATATCCTTTGCATCTTGACACCCTATACCCAAGAGGAAACATTCCCATGAGTGTCCATCTCCCGCATGCACCTCCTTGCATTGAGCATAGGTATGTTCCACTATTGGAACTAGTTGCTTACTCGCAACACTTGTTTCCTCCTTTGTATCATAGCATTCATTTGATTATGAAAAAACAAAAAAAATATGGACGGGAAAAGAATATTATCTTATATTGGCAGTAGTCATGTCACCTTTGAACAGAGCACAAAACTTTTGAGTCCACGTGTCATCAATCATCAAAATTTTGGGTTTAGCATGAACTTAGGAATTTGAGCTCGTTACTTAGAGTCTACTCCCCCAACTGGTTATTCTTCCAGTACCTATGGAGAGTTTGATCGGTGCCTCCTGCATCACAAAGTTTCATCATTGATTCTATGTTGTCAAATTCTTCCATATGTCTCATGCTCTTGTTCAAAGGATGTCTATCAACCTGTGTCGACCATTCCTCAGAAATATTAACTTTGCATCTCAGTCATACCCTCAGTATGTCTCATAATTACATGAATATTGTAGTCCTATCGTGCACCCTAGTCCTACATCCATCATTGGTAGGTAACCTTGAACTCAAAAGTCGACATTTCATCATTGCCCATTGACTGGGGGGTTTCCCTTATGTTCGACGGCAAGAAATCTATTCACACATTGGGATTTGTGCAACGTCTTGGATTCCATTATCCTTATTGGTGGTTTCCTCTCCTTTTTCAGCAGTTTTCCTTATTAGCTGCTATTTAGAGGGTTTTTTTTTGTGTATCGCTTGCATTTGGCATACGTTAAAGACACACAGGGTCATTGGTTCATGGACATGTTCTTCATATGATTTCCCCCAAATCATCAAGCTCCTACTTTGTACCTTGTGTTGAATTATGAGAGATGCCTCAATACTCTCCTTTTAGTATGTCTCCTTCCATTGACTTTAGCCCATCAATTCTGGAAATGAGACCTAGAGTCTTATGAGTACCTAGAGGCTTGCAGCCATTAGTGGCAACTTCTCCCACCATCGAAAGTTTGGAATACATCAATGTCTCCTAATCGATGGATTCTTCAAGTGTTCGACCTCAACACCTTTATTCACATTTGTAAGAATGTATTCGATGCCTTGATACCTACTTTCATTATCAATAGGTTTCGTCGTGTTTGTTAACAACATACCTTAATGACCGGTAATCAAATGAAGTCTCATTGTGTTCTCCCTTAAATCCTTTATTCACATGATGTAGACTTGCACCTTTGGATGATCATGTAGAATACTTGAAGACATCAGTTCATAGTCGCAACTTTCCTTATTTGTTGCTATCTTTCATTGGGCCAGTACCTATGTGACTTCAGTGACCATGGGTGATCAGATTGTACTCTATTGTATACAGATATCTTCAGATTTATTTTGAGACTGGTTTTACTGAGCCTTGTTCATGAATATGATAGCCTTTAGCATAATATCCACCTTTTCATTTCCTATTCATGGCCATGAAGAGTTGTTTGGTATATGTTCACATGGATCTGCAGTGTAATTCAAATTGGAATCCATGTGCGCAAATTCAATACAGATTGTAATATTCTCATGAGAAACTAGTTCTTCTAGCCGAGTCTCCATTACTCCACTTCTAGGTATTATAATGTATTCCAACCATCACAAATACTCCTATTCCCTCACACATTAGGGGGCATCTATTATAGAAAGATTTTCCTCACACTATGAAAATTTGATTAGAAATCCTTTTTCAATTTCCCTATGCAGACTTGAAGTCCCTTTTTTCAAATCCCATAGATTAAAACAATATTTTTCCACATATACACATCCTAGCTATGATACAACATGCGTATACACATTTGTACCATTAAAACCCGTGTACATCGGGTTTTGTGCCCAAAATTAAAAAATAGTCGCGGGTTTCCATGTCACGTCATGGGATCCATGATCCTTGACCTTCCATATATTGGAAACGTTCCAACTCGGCCCTTCGGTTCCATTTGAAGGCTATAAACATGCCATATCCGAGCTATGGAAAAGAGGAGAAGAATTCAACGTTGAGTGCAAAGTTACTCTAGAGAAATTATTCACTTCATATTGAGTCTGCACCCCTTTGTCCTTTTAAGTCTAAACACATTATTCAACCCACAAGCACTTCCTTACTTGATTGATAACTCATTGTCTCTCTTATATGATCTTGCCTTTGGTGGAGGATTAAAGTGGTGGAGGCCCAACTGGAAGGGACTTAGTTTCTCAATTCTGAACCATGCCGACACAGAAGTTTGTAATTCATTCACTTATGTTGATTACATTTTAATAGAAATACTCTTTTCTCATCCAGTTAATGTCTTGAAAATATTTGAATTATTATTCCATGGGCATATTTGCTATGAGTATTGATGGACTATGCAATTGAATGTGCTAAATTTATATAGTATCACCATATGCTTGTGTTTCTTGGTTGTTGAGGACAAGTTGCAGGTGTAGCGCTTTGAGTCGAGTGCTCAACGATGGACTTCATCAAACGTCTGGACGAGGTAATATCCTTATCTTGTCTAGTTGGCATATTTGTTTATATAGAATACCTAGGATTAGAGTTTATTTCTTCATTCATTTCCATCTGTTATGGTTTACCCCATTCCATAAAGAGATTTTCCTTGTAACATGTGTGAGGAACCGACTACTTCCAGTCAATACCATATTGAACCAAGTATTCTTCAAAATTTTGGTTTACATATGCACCGCCATTTTATGATCTCTTACACTTGATGGGTTTGCCACATTTCTTTTCAACAAAGGCTCTAAACTCTTTTAAATTTTCAAATACAAGGTTCTTATTCTTCAAAAAATAGACCTAGGTTAAACATGAGAGATGTCAGGAAATGACAGACACTTCCACACTAAACCTAGTAGAAGAGAAGAAGAATTTAATCAAGAACGTAAATGACACAACAATCACACAGTACACAAAGTTTTTACCCTGGAAACCCTAAACTGGGAAAACCAACATTCCTTAAGCATTATGCTCTCTTGTTGTCTGATTCAATATGAATAAAATGTTATATGTCTAACCTTGGTCCACACCTAAGACACAATCGACATCATACCCTCTTGTATGCACAAGAAAAACCCTGTAGCTAATTCGACTTACATCTACATGATTATCAACCTACGATTTTCTCATTCAATAGCATATTTTTCATTAGCCTTTATGGTCTTACAAAACACCTATTTATAGGCTTTACAATAGGAAAACCCCTAAATATTGGAGCCCCAAAATGGTTCAATATCCATGCAGATCATTGGCTACAAATCCTGCAAATCCTGGGATTCTGTTACAGTTGACTCCAATTCGTATTACTAGTCGGCCTTCATTCGGACTCTAGTCAGTCATCTCATGCCCACACTTCGACCTATTATTGGTTGACTTGTAATTGATATATTCGAATTTGACTTTACCTAGTTGACTACCTCGACCTTCGACTTGTTGTCAATCCACCTCGACCTTGACTATTGCCGATCCACCTCGACCTTCAACCGTCATTTGATCTACTTTGACTAGACTTTCACTGCAAACAATATAAAAAACCAACATTCTCCCACTTTTTGTCTTCTTTATTGAAACATGAGATTCATGAGCTTTCGTTCACAGATCCAAGGCAGTAATTCACATTGCTTCTCTACACCAAGATAACTTCAAAGCACTCACAGAGTTGGTGAATGAGTCTGCTATGTTTTCGAATGTGTCTACTTTCTCCATTATCACCTTGTTTCTTCCCACCATATCTCTTACCAAATGGTATTGTACATCAATGTTCTTAGTATTCAAATGATAAGAAGGGTTATTTGCTAGAAATATTGCACTTTAACTCTCGCAACTTGCCTTCATATCTCTCTTCTCAAACCTAATTCTTGAACACAACCTTTGCAACCATACCACTTATTTTTTTCCATGAGTGGCCTCCCTGTATTCATCTTCTATTGTTGACAAGGATACGGCTACATGTCGCTTACTCATCCATATTATTGCTCCACTAAACATATTGAAGACATATATGTTGGTCGACCTCTGTTGATCCAGATCTCCAACCCATTCGGCATCAACAAATCCATGTACATTTAATTTACCATTGTCACCTCCAAGTCTTCCTTGGTAGCATATAGCATAGTCCTTCATGCCACACAAATACCTAAATACTCTCCTAATAGTTATTCAGTGCTCCTTTCAAGGTGTTGACATGTACCTTCTAAACATTTCCACTGCATGGGAAATGTTTGTTCGAGTGCATACCATTGCATACATTAGACTACCAACAACACTTGCATAATGAACACGGGCCATGTACTCTATTTCTTCATGTGTCTTTGAAAATGTTTCAACAGTAAGCCTTGATCCCCCAGGAATTGGCACCTTCACCGATTTGCAATCCTGCATGTTGAATTGTTTCAGAATTGTTTCAATATACTTCGTCTGATTCAACCATAGAGTTCTAGTGGATCAATCTCTCTTAATATCCATTCCCATAATGAATTTAGTTTCACCAAGATCCTTCATGTCGAACTTGGAGGATAGTTTCTTCTTCACCTCCTTTATTGCATCCATGTTGTTTCCAATAAGTAACATGTCATCAACATATAAAGCTACTTATATGAAATGCCCACCTTGTTCCTTGGAATATATGTAGTGATCGACTTTGCTTATCACAAATCCCAAACTAAGGATGTATGTGTCGAACTTATGGTACCATATCCTTGGTGATTGCTTTAGACTAAAGAGGGATATTTTTATTTTGCACACCAACTCTTGCTTGCCCTTTACTACAAACCCTTCAGGATGTTTCATGTATATTTCTTCTTCTAGGTCCCCATGTAGGAGTGTTGTCTTCACATCCATTTGTTCTATTTCCAAATTGAATGTTGCAGCTAGAGACATTAGTAATCTAATGGAATTTAGTTTTTCAACAGGGGAAAAAATCTCACCAAAGTCAACTCCCTCAACTTGGGAATAACGTTTTGCTACTAGTCGAGATTTGAACTTCTCGACTTGTCCCATGGAATTCATCTTCTTATTGAATACCATTTTATACCAATGGGATTTCTTCTAAGGTAACTTAACTAAATCCCATGTCTCATTCTTGTGCAAGGATTCCATCTCTTCGACCATGGCATCCTTCCAGAGTTTACCCTTTTCCAAGTCGTCTGCCTCACTAACCAACTTGGGCTCATATTCGATGGAAGTTAGCATGAATGTGGAACGGAAGTCGGGCGGACTACACCTTTTGATTGGTTTTCTTATTCTTTCTGACCTCCTTACCATCGGAGTCTTCTGTTCCACCTCTTCCTAAAATTCATTCGACTCATCTGACTCACATTCTTCATTCCTAAGTTCAAATCGCATCATCTCATGATTATTCTCGGTCTGAAAATATTTAGGCTCAGACTTACCTCTGACTTTTCTGAAGACCACATCTTTATTATACACTATTCTCCTTGATGCAGGATCCCAGATCTTATATCCTTTCATTTATTCTTTATATCTAATGTAAATACATTTGACTGCCTTCTTGTCGAGCTTCCTACTATTTTCCTTAGGAACATGCACAAATGCATCACAGCCAAATAATTTGAGATGTGCCACTTAAGTCTTCTTACCCAATCATACCTCATGTGGAGTCCTATCAACTAGCGCCGACGAAGGAGACATATTCACCAGATATCTTGCAGTGTCAACTGCCTCCGCCTAGAATTCTTGTGCAAGCCCAACACCATTGAGCATGCTCCTTTCCTTATCCATAAATGTTCTGTTCATTCTCTTGGAAAATCCACTTTCTTATGGGGTATATGGTGTGGTATTTTGGAATTTTATTCCACACTACTTATGGAACTAATCAAATTATTTTCCAAATGATTCGCCACCATTATCAGTTCTCAGCACTTTAATCATTTTCTTTGTCGTGTTTTCCACGAGATCTTTAAACTCCTTAAATCTCTCAAAAACCTTTGATTTCTTTATCAGGAAATATATCCATGTATTCCTGGAAAAATCATCTATGAAGGAGACATAATACAAGGAACACCAAGTTAAGGCACACTAACTAGGCCAAACACGTCACTATGAACCAGTTCTAGAATCCCACTTGCCCTTGTTGCTCCAGATGGGAACCTCACTCGACTTTGTTTTCCATATATGCAATGTTCACAAAATTCAACCTCTAAACCACATTCAGGAAACCCTTTGACCACATCTTTTTTGTGCATATATCAAAGTCCTTTTTCTCTGATGTGTCCCATCCTCTCATGCCATAGCCTGGTCGAGTCAATTTTATCATGTTATGTCGAGTTAGTTTGAACCAAATTAGCTCAATTTGATTCGAGTTGATTCGACGTCGAGTCGATTCTAGTTGCAATCATGGCGATTTCAAGAGAAATGATGTTGTTGCATCCAGTCGAGTCAACATTCCCCAACAACTTGTATAGGGTACCAATCTGAACTCCTTTCATTAATACCATTGTACCTATGACCATATTGCATGAGTCCTTCTGAAAAAAAGTATCCACACATGCATCACTCTTCTTGCTGATAGATATTAGGTTTCTTTCCAAACCCAGAATGTGTATCACACTTGGAAGGGTTCTTTTCCTCCCATCCTGCAATAGCAGTCAAACTCTTCCTCGCTCTACAATTTTGGTCGTCAATTCGTCAATCAAGAACACATCACCCCCATCATATTTTTCATATTCACAGAACCATTATTTATGTGGTGTCATATGATAGGATACTCCTTAGTCGATCAACCAAACATCTTTATCCAACTTTGTACTGGTCAACGCTAGGTACACATTACCTCCCTTATCCGGGGTCATCTTTCTCTCATACAACTGCTTCTCGTCAGATCCAGTATTGACTTATGTTTCCTTCGAATTAGATTCATTTTTATAATGCCCATATTTATCAAATTTCCATCATATCCACATTGACTAAACCAGGGATTTATATCTACCCTTCGACTTGAACCTCCTACCAAAGAATCTTCCTTTATCTATGTCTACTAGTCGACCTCTCACTACTAGAGAATATTTAGTCGATACTTCCATGTTCTTCCTTCTCATTTCTTCCCATAGTAGAGAATAAACCATGTCCTTTAGTGATAGTGTGGTTGTATTAATCCCAATAGCCACGACTAAGCTATCCCAAGAGTCTGGAAAATGACATAATAGGTTGATACACTTCTCCTCCTCAGTGATCTTAATATCCACATATGATAATTGGATTAACACGTTATTAAATGCATTTAAATGACTAGTCACTGAACTTCCATCACTCATTCTTATAAGATACAGTTTCTTTCTGAGAAACAACTTATTTACCATATATTTCAATGGGTATAATCTTCCCAGCTTGTCCCATGGTTTCTTGGCCAAATATTCACCTGAGACATTCAGCAACATCGAATCTGCAAGACAAATTGGAATCGTACTTATTTCTCTTATTTCAAGTTTCTCCCATTCTTCCATCGACATGCCTATCAGATGGGTACTTGGACAGACCGCTATCCATTTTTCTCGATCTACAATAAGATATTCCATTTTAAGCTTCCAAATCTCAAAATTATGGCTATTGAATATTTCTATCTCTATTTTGGAACTCCTCGCAACTCTTTACCACAATATTTAACACAATTTATGACTTAGGACTCTTACTGTACCTAGGGTTTAGCTCTCAGATTTAATATTGGTAAATCAAGATCTGATACATTCGTCAAAGCATAAAACCACTTTGATACCAATTGTCAGAGAAGCTTTGATACCAATAAACAAATATTTGATACCACATGTCAGGAAATGAGAGACACTTCCACACTAAACCTAGTATAAGAGAATAATAATTTAATCAAGATCATAAATGACACAGCAATCACACGTTACACAGATATTTTACACTAGAAACCCTAAACTGGGAAAACTAACATTCCTTGAGTATTTTTCTCTCTTGTTGTCTTATTCAATCTGAATCAAAGGTTACATGTCTAACCTCGATCCACACCTAAGACACAATTGACATAATACCCTCTTTCTTGCACAAGAACAACCATGTAGCCAATCCATCTTACATCTACATTACCAGCAACCTACAATTTTCTCATTTATTAGAATATTTTTCATTATCCTTTATGACCTTACAACACGCCTCTTTATAGGATTTACAATGGGAAAACCCTAAATATTGGCACCCAAAAATGGTTACATATCCATGCAGATAATTGAATACATATCCCATGAATCATGGGATTCTTTTACAGTCAACTCTGAGTCGTATTACCAGTCAGCCTTCATTCATTCTCTAGTCGGTCATCTCACACATGCACTTTGACCTCTTATGGGTTGAATATTGATCGATATCTTCGAATTCGACTTTACCTAGTTGAATACCTAGACCTTTGACTTGTTGTTGATCCACCTCTACCTTGACTGTTGTCGATCCACCTCAACCTTCGATCGTCATTCGATCTACCTCAACTAGACTTTCACTACAAACAATATAACAACCCAACAAGAGATCATCAATAAAAGTAAAAATATACCTTGCACCTTCCAGAGTAGGTAAATTGATGAAACATACATCATTGTGAACCATCTCTAGGAGGCTTTGTACTCACCACATTTTACCAGAGTCAAAAGGTGCTCGATGATGTTTTCCAAGCACACAACTGTTGTGGGGTATTCTACCCTACGGACTAATAAGCTAGGGCTCTAAACTTATACGCAGAAAATGACCCTCAAGACTTAACTTTTGACCTTCTACCCGAAACTGAAACCCCTTTCTTCACATGCATACAAGAGAAGAATAAACCAACCTTTTTCCGGACGGCTGAAGTAGATCCTCCGTTGAGTTTCTTGTCCTTTTGCTACTGCTCCTTCCACAAAGCTTCCTGCAATCAAACAATACTATGCATGCATGCTACTGATCTATTGTAGGGTTAGAGATAAAAACATAAATCAAATATCATAGAT
>SNQJ01S0121292.1:49012-60726 GCA_010110895.2 Picea sitchensis | reverse complement strand
TTCTAATTTAAACTGAACTAGCAATTTAATAATAGGGAAAGCCATTAAAACCTGTAAGAGAATTTGGGGACACCTAGGAGTGATTCTAGGAGTAACTCTAGGTGGGTGAGGGAAATAAAGATAATTAGTTAATTAAAGAAATTAAATTATGGATGAATGTAGAGGATGGGAGACACTTGTACTCAGAGGAATTTTTAGGAATTTATTTTTAAAACTTTAATGAAATGAGATTTTAGGAAAGAAAGGAAGTTCGAAACTCTATATAATGAAGGAAGGAGAAGGATGAAGGATCTTCTTCTATTTGCATAACGTTATGCTGCAGAAATGTCTACTTGACTGACTTAACTTGTGGGAGTTGGGATACCCAGCTCGGTGAGGAGTGGTAACTCGGCCTTGCGAGGTGAGCTGGGAGCTAGTCGAAATCTCTGGATAGTGAGTGTGTGGCCCCTTTGCGGCTCGGGGGGCTAAAGGGGAAGAAGAGTACCCCTAACATTGTCTAGGAGGTACCGGTGAAGTCTTGATGGTCGACAAGCGGGAGTTGCACAAAGTGCGCAGGACGTCATTCAGAGCGGGCGATCAGACAACTATATTCTCTTTTCATTTTTGTATGGTAGAATGTATTAGGAATTATGCTTGGATCTGCTTATTTAATGGAAAAGTAAAATGATGTTTTTTTTTTAAATTTGGTAACTACAACTTTCCTTAGCCTAGCTCGATGGATGTTGACTCCCATGGCCTTCGTTTTCTCGCATGTTTTGACCACCTTGCTGTGTTGATTGTGACCTTCGTGGTTTTGTAGCCTTCATCCCTAGCTCACCAGTCCTCATCTGAGCGGTCGGCTAGGAGCCTGATCTACGTTCGTCTCCTTAGCATTAAAATACCTATGGATCTCAACGCCCTACTTTTCTGTGCGAGGATGATGAGCGAAGGATGAACCTGTTAGCCGGCTACTCTTGATGTTTGTCCCTGGCTAATTGTTGATTCTGCCATCTGGCAATGATCTCTGCGTGTGGATTATCTTGTGTCATGGTTGGTTTTCTCTATGCCTTGACTAATAGAAACCCCGACAATCATTCCATGACCTTTCCCATCACATCCTTGTGTTCTCTTACTGTTGTGTGCATTGTATTGGGGTTATAGCATTGGAAGCACAAATTGATTTTCGGTCTGCAAATTTTTGAATATTCTGGCAATGAAAAAAAAACAAAACAAATTGATTTCAGGTTTGCATTTTATATCGGTGTCCGGGAGATGATTTTTTTTTTTTGTATTCTTGTCTGCATGGCATTGGTATCCTCGCAATGGAAAACGAACTCATATACATGTCTACATTTTTCCAGTGTTTTTCACTTTTAAATGATGTTGGCAACATGGATTTCCTTCTGGTGTATTTTGGGCACATCATTCTGCATATATTAATTATGGATAGCCATGAATGCCTTTCTGTTGTGTCCCTGTACATATTTTTCCCTTTTAAAATGAGACTGTGATAGCTGATTAATTACCCACGATTTTTCCATTCAAAACGTCGCTAAGTTTATGGTTAAATGCTCACGAATTGCCATTCAAAACATGATTGAGACCATTGTTTAATGCTCACGATTTTCCCATTCAAAACATGTTTGAGACCATTGTTTAATGCTCACGATTTTACCATTCTAAACATGTCCGAGACCATTGTTTAATGCTCACGATTTTACCATTCTAAACATGTCCGAGACCATTGTTTAATGCTCACAATTTTACCATTCATAACATGTCTGAGATCATTGTTTAAATGTTCACGTTTTTCCATTCAAAACCTGTCTGAGACCATTGTTTAATGCCCACGATTATTACCTTTAAAAGGTGACTTTGATTGTTGTTTAAATACCCACGATTTTGCCTTTAGAATGTTGTCAGAGCTTGCTATAATTACCCACGATTTTTCCCTAAGAATGTTGCCAGAGCTTGCTATAATTACCCTTGATCTTTGTCTTTAGAATGTTGATTGAGCTTGCTGGAATGACCACGAATTTACCAGAACCATTGCTACAGTTAATTGGCTGGTTAATTGCAATTTTAAATGCTATATTAATTGCCTTATTAAATGTGAGAACAATTGCTACAACACTGTGAATGGTCAGTAGATTCCTACCTATTAAAAAATGTCGCAGCGAGTTAAATGGTTATCAATTATGTAAATTGCCTTGTTTTTGCGCTATTGATCGTTAAGTTAACCATCACATAAATTGCCTCGCTACTGCTATATTAATTGTTATGTTAATTAACATGATAATCGCCTTTTTAGTGCTATAATACTTGTTACGAAAATAGTCATGCAAACTACCCTGTTATTGCTCAATTAATTGATTATGTTAATCATTATGTTAAATGCCTTGTTAACTGTTGTAATAAATTGTTATGTAATAGATATGTAATTACCTTGTCGATTTGCTACAACAATGTTATTATCTGACAGTTTTCTCCTCAATGATAAGAAACAACTAGTGTGGTTAGTTGAGTCATTATATCTAGACTAAAGTTGAGATTTAACTGTTCATAAGTGCTATAGGTAGCATTCCACTTTAAGAATGTTAATGTTTTTATTCAAGTTTATGGTTAGTTGGATTTATAGATATCACCAAATTGGTAACCCAGACTCGCTAAATTTGAGTTGTAATTCATGTTAAGTTTGGTGGGTAACTCGTTGACTGATGGAATTTAGACTGGTTAATTGATCTGTAATTAATGCCAATTCAAGTCATATATAACGACCTTTTAGCCTTGATTAATGGTTGTTGTTTAATATTAATTAATGTTTGTACGTGGTTTTGTAAACGTTCAATGTGATTGGTTTTGCTCACTGTAAGGATTCTAGTTACTTGTGTAATTAATTTTGTGTTTTTAAGATGATTGTTCTTAGCTTAGTAGGCTTGGTCTGCTTGTGTTGGGCGAGATGTAGACACATCCTTGTTCCTTAGAACAGTCGCCAACCCTGAGACCTTAAATGGTCAAAATCGATGGGAACCTAGGCTTGAGCGTTGCTTATGTGTCCTGGAGGTCCTAACCATTGCAGGGTAGGACAAGTGGGTAGTCATTCTTATTTTTCGTCGGTTGAATGTTGTACATTGCTTCCAGGTGCTTGATGTGCTTTTATGTTAGGCCGTTATGTTGTTGTTGTGTGTGTTGCATGCGTTGTGTCGTCATCGTGTTGCAATGTTGAGTATAATGTCATTATTACCTTCCTAAGCACACACCCCAAAAAAAAATTAATAAAATTTAGGGGTGCTTTTACCGGTTGTACATCGTAGGAGTAGTACCAGATGGAGATGTTACAATAGACATATGAAGAGTAGATTCAATGGAATGCCTATCCAAAATCCAAAACTTGAGCTTGTACTATTTCTTTATAATGTCGTTCTTCTTGCCACCTTTCCCACTTCTTAGCATAGATTGACAATTAGCCCTGAACCTTTGTTACATGGCGTTCACACCTTTGTATTCCTCTTATAACATTATTTAATTCACATAGGATGCATCACTTAGAGTATTAATGATAGTTAGTCATTTATATTTTATATTCTTACTCAAGACAAATAATTTCCACTATAGACTTCACTCTACAAACCACACATAATATGGATTACATTGTCCAAATGGTTAACCTATGAACCACTCAACAAAATTACTAAAACTAATAAAAACCTTGGATTTTAATTTGAAAAAGAGAATAACAACATAGAATCCAACCTTAAAAAAACATAATAAAACCACATACAACAACCCATCCTATTTTTTAAAATATAATAAAGTCATCACTAAAAAATAAAAAATAAACTAGGAAGCAGAAAACACCATAAAAGCTTAAATTTCCATTTCATTAGCATATTCTTTAATTAACAGCAGGATATTTATTTTCGCAATAGTAGATGAGTCCGTTAAGCTTGAGCTCTATGGAGGAGTGGAGTGCTAAAGATTAAAGGATTTAGGATATAATAAAAAAAAAAATCACCCGGATATTTATTTTTACAATAGTAGATGAGTCCATTAAGGTTGAGCTCTATTGAGGAGTGGAGTATTCTAGATTAAAAGATTTAGGATATAATAAAATAGAAAAAAATTATGTAAAAAAGTCTTTTATTTTATTTATGTGTGTGAGTGATCCATCTCTTTATTTATTACTAATTTATCTAATTATTTATTATTTTATTTATTTATTACTTAATTATATAATATTTTGTGTGTATATTTTTAGGATTAAAAAAAATAATATATATATTTAATCAATAATTAATTAATTATTATAATCATTTGTTAATAAAAAAATATTATTTATTTATACATAATAATAATAATAAAATATTTTATAAACAAAATAAATTAGAAAAAAGAATAAATAAATTATTTTAAAATGAATTGAAATAAAATAAATTAAAAATTTGTAAACTTATCACCATTCCTCCTTGTGAACCTATTAAACTTACTTAAATTCAAAATTCTTCTAAATTGACTACCAAATTTAAATAAATCCAAAATTAAAATAAGCATTATTTATTTGAAAGTTATATCTAAAATTAAAATACACAAAAGCTTAAATCTATTACATGTTTTCTTAAACCCACAATATCAAAACTACAAACTGTAACATGCAGCTTTTATTCTTATTACAGGTTTTCTTAAACCCAGTTTTCTTAAACATGAAATTAAAGTTGGAGATTTCATTTTTTTCCATCCAATGCAGGGCTGCAGCCAGAAGAATCATCGAGAGTCCTACGATATCAAGAGTTTATGGGGTTTACTTTCATAGAAAACGTAGGGTTCTGCAGTTTTTAATCTTGATGGTCGTGATGATGTATGCCTTTGTCGACAGTGGGGACAGTGATTTTGTGATAAAACCTACCGGAGAGCAATCAAGTCCAGGGACATCAAGCAGAAGGGGGTTGGTTGGATCTTGATTGGTTTAAATGCAGAAGATGCACTCCCTGTGTGAGCGTAAAAGTTCCCATCCATCCACGCGCTGCCCCTGCACACGATTACTACCCAGAGGTTTGGCAATGCAAATGTAAAAACAGGCTGTACAATGCATGATTTCAGTATTTCTGAGATTATATTGTTAAGTTAACTATCCAGTTATGCCAAGATATGGAATTCTGAAATGGGTTTCGAGTTTCTTTTGTTCACATATTTTTCATGCCGTGCGTTCGATCTCAAAATTATAATTTTGAGATTAATAAACCACAATAAAGAAATATTAATTTCATTTTGTTGCATAATTCGTAAATGGGTTTTTAAATTTTCAGGTATTTTTCTGTATTATTGATTTTCAGGCATTTTTAAGAAGTTTAAAGCATTGAACGAGTTCATACAGTTAAGCATGGATTATGTGGATTTTATAACCAAAATACATTTCTCAATAATATGAATTGCTTCCAACATCCTCTGGGATGTGTGTCGTGGGATGGAAAAATGAGGGATGAGCACTCTTTGGGAGGGGGTAATCATGTTACCACGAGAGAGGGTGCTTTTGTTGAGAGCACCCCGCTTAGGCTTTCCTCGCTCCCAAGACATGTTGGGGGATATGGAGGTGGAGGAAGGAAGAAATGGAGGCTGAGGGGAGATGCAGGGATTGATGGAGGGAAACATAGAAGCTGAGAGGGAAAATGCAGCTGTGGGAGTCGGGGAGGATGTCGCTGGTGCGCGATAAAAGGTTGCAGAGAACAATAGTTCAGGAATTTTTGTGAGAGCCGAGGAACGTAGCGGAAAAATTGTACCAGGATGGGTAAGGAATTGAATGAGACCCCAATCAAATTCCTGGTTGCACCTATTAACTCCATTGAAGCTTGAAATGACCACTGTGTCCTCCATTGAAGCCTGAAATGACCGCTACGTCCTCCTGGTATGCTTTGCCTGGCTGGTTCGCTCACCCAAATCCCCAGCTAGGTGCACTACAATAACTCCTCTCACGGTGTGAGCCATGGAGGAATTAATGTGTAGGGGCTAGAGGTCGGGGTTAATAACTCCCCCGGCTGCCCGGTTCTAGGTGTCCTTAATCTCTTACCAGGTGGCACCCCATCTAGGTGAGGGAAGTCCCTATGGGCTAGCTCCATGCAGTGATTCCATAGAGGCGAGGTTCGAGATTGCCTGGAATTTATGAGAGTAATCTGATGCGTGGAGTCAACCCCTGTGTTGGCTAGTCTGTCTGCCATTTTATTTTCACTCCTCCTTATGTGAGAGGTGGTGAGAGTGAGAGAGGGTCTGAGGAGTTACTGAAAGCTATAGAGGGGTCCGAGGAGGTGCCAACTAGGGGTGAATTTTCCGGATCTCTTCCGTTTAGGATTTTTTTTTCCAGATCAATTATGACTTTGGAGTCTCCTTCTATGATCAAGAAGGTGAGTTTATGGTCCAGAGACAATTGCACTCATTTAATTAGACCCCAGATTTCCGCTGAGTTGTTGGTGTCAAATCCAATATTTTTTGCAATGAGTCTATGAATTTGGCCCTTGTTGTTTCTTATGACTGCTCCTGATCCTGACAGACCTGAATTGCCTTTTGAAGCACCATCAAAATTGACTTTCTGAAAGTTGGGCNGGGGGGGGGGATGTTTTGGAGGGGTGGACTATGATAGAAAGAAGCCCCAAGTGTTGAGGATCAAAATCTCACTCAGAGCAAAGGGGAAGTCTTCTTGGGTACAAAGTTGGAGTTGAAGAGTTTCCTGGAAGTGCGAGAGGTTGGTGGACCAGAGGTGAGCGGGCTGAGAGGGATGAGAGTGAAAGATTATTCTATTCCTCTCTTTCCAAAGTTGCCAAACTATGAAGCCTATTAAGAGTTTCCAGGTTCTGTTCAACATTGTACTTTTATAAGAGTCAGTACCCCAACCCCTGATTGTTCTCATGATGTTATCTTTGACCTGTTTGGTTCTTCTCATGAGTTGTGTGTCTTGGTTCTAGATTTCTTCACTGAGAATACAATTATTTATGAGGTTCTTCGTAGTTTCTTCTTGTTGATAACATAGATGGAAGATCGAGAGACCAATAAAACCCCATCTTTGAAGATTGTCCCAGGTTAAGATCTTGTTTTGAAGAAGGAGCCAGAAGAATGTGGAGATTTTGGGCCAGAATTTTGATTCCCATACTGTCGTCTAGATGCGGTCTTTTTGCAGAGTTTGAAATTTTTCCTGTAGAATATATCCTTATTTGAGAGTAAATTTTCCATGGGGCATGTGTCCCCATCTGATAATATCTGGATCTGTTCTTATCTAAATTCGTCTTGGAATAGTTTCTTGCTTCCAGTGCTGTAGGTCACAATCCATTGCTTCTTGAAGTTCTTGATGGATTGATTTCCATCTTTGCCAGGGAGATTTGCTTCAGATGTTTGTCCACATGTCTGCAACTTTGTATGTGGAAAGATATTGCATGTGATTTTCATAGGATTGTAGGTTTTATTCTTATTGGAGGGGTGGCAGTTGCTGCAATGAGTCTGTCCAGAATAGGGCGCTTTGGCCATTGTGAATTTCTTAAAAAGCGTGTTCCTGTATTAGTGGCCAATTTTTCCAAGCCGTATTCCATATGTTGGAGCCTTGAATTTTGTCCTGCATCCTGATCAGATGGGTTTGTTGTGTGTTTGTGGCATATTTGTGTTTCTAGAGCTTTGCCAAAATTTTTGTTGGAGTTTTTAGCCATCTCCACCATATTTTAGCTCCCATGGTGTTCTTTAGTTTGCCAAGGTCTCGGAGGCCCAGACCGCCTACAGATTTGGTCTTACAAACTTTATCCTACCTAACTAGGGCACATTTTTTTTCGAGGTTGTGGTCATGCCAAAGAAAGTTGCTTTGAAAATTCCTTATTTTCTTTATGACAGATTGGGGGGCAACTAGTGTTGGAGGACAAATTTTAAGAGGATGATTCTAGCAGGGATGTTTAGGGAGTGAAAGGTCTAAGTGTTGAGACGGTTGGAGATGGAGAGGACGAGAGAATACCAGGAGATGTTTCTGGAAGTCGATTCTGAGAGAGGGAGGCTCAGGTACTAAGAGGGCAGGGGACAAACAAAAATATTCAAAAGCTAGGAAATGTGTCCTTGGACTACAACAGGGGTGTTGAAGAAGAAGAGTTGTGATTTGGCTAGATTGAAGGTGGTACCTGAAGCTTTGTTGAAATCATTGAGGATGCAAATTATTTGAATATGATTTATGTTAATAAGAAATTAAAAAGAAATTTAAATACTTACAACTTCAGTGGGCCTAATGGTTAAGAACATTTGTTTCCTCCCAAAAATTTACAAGTTCAAATATAAAGGGTGGTAGGGAATGTATAGCTAGAATTTAGCAGTCAAATCACTATGTGGAGGGGGGTCCCTTGTCCCACAAACATGGGTTTGTCATAGAGCAATTTGTTGAATCAATCGAATCATTGCACAGATGGGTCCCTTATCCCATAAACAAGGGGGTCTCATACACAAATTTGGTGTAGCAGTCAAATTGTTGCGCAAAGAAGGTCCATTGTCCCATAATCAAGGGGTATCATACAACAATTTGGTGTGTGGATTTGTAGTGACCTTCTTCTTCTTCTTCTTCTTCTTACTACTACTACTACTACCTCGTTTCTATGTTAATTTCTATAGGAAATCAAGATGGCATTAAGAATAGGGACATACCCTATGACTAAGGATAATGAAGAAACATTTGACTTCATGGGAATCCGAACTATATATTATTCAATTAAAATTAGAAAAATATGTTTTTTCACAACCATAACTCCCACCCCCTTCATAGCTTCCACCACCAAATCCTCTACTTCTCTCTACAATATAGTTAACATGAACACTGCAACCTTGAATTTCCTATCATAACAACACATCTTTGTTTATTTAGATCGAAATAAAAATGTGAATATAAGTATTTCTTGGAAAATCAACAAATTCATTTCTAAATGATTATAGGATAACAAACAATTACATACGCTAATAATTAATAAATGGAATTTCCTATCATAATAACACAACTTTATTTATTTAGATCTAAATAAAAATGTGAATATAAGTATTGCTTGAAAATCAACAAATTCATTTCTAAATGATTATAGGATAACAAAAAGTTACATATGTTAATAATTAATAAATGGAAGAGAAGTTGAAAAAGAGGAAGCTCTATAAGAATCTTCTCATGAGGTTTCCATTTCAAGAAAATAGGGCATATGAAGTCCTAACGAAGATAAGGCAAGGAAAACAAGAACTAAAATTTTTGAGCTTGTCAAGCCCTCTCAACAGAACATGTACCAACAAAAATCACGGCTAAAAATTCATTTAAGCAAGAGAAGGGGAAATAACATGTCGTGATGTTAAACGACATTTTCCCCTTTTTATTATCAGTTTAATCCAGAATTTGGTTATACAACCTAGTGAGCCAATCCACATATAAGGTTTGGTTTCAGATTAATCTAAGAATTTGGCTATCCAAGCTAGTGAGCCTATCACCATAGAAGGTTTGGTATACAAAGTCAAAGATGTTTTGCATGAAAATATCACTTACACATGTCATTGGGGAATATTTTGTTTTTTTCCATATGTAATATAAACATTTTTTTCGAGCATAAGGAATTATAAATAGAATATATTCCTAGAGATAGAAATAATGAAGAACAAATGTTGGCTTATTAAATAATTTGATAACTCATCACAAGACTTCTATGTCATGATTCCCTTGAAATTTTCATTACATACCTTGACATCCATTGTTGATAAGGTAGAAGTTTCTTCCTTTCCCAAGCTGAAACTCACAAAACCAAAGCCTCTTCACCTGCCACTCTCTCTGCACAAGATGACCCTCACTGAATCCAAATGAAATTTAACAATAAATCAATATACTACACAAAACAAGAAGGAAATATTGTCAAACATAAAAAATTAACAATGCATTAGTGTCATGTCAAACATTTTTTGGTCGAATTGGTTAAATCAAAGTACTTTCGGTCCAAATTCACCCCATGCTCATGAACTCATATAGCCAACAAAACTAACTACCACATTTCAAACTGGGTGGTTCTCTCGACAAAATTAATAGGGCAAGTATGCAACATATCTCAATGAATGATACCATGTGCGAGAATTGGAGGATTTGAACCTGACAGAATAGATACCCCTCCCCTTAGTCATGGTAGTCAAGCGAAAGCTAGATCCCACTTTATCAACAAAGAGGCCAGTTACCAAACAATAAAAAACCAATCCATTAGTGTCACATACATTATGTCACGCTCTCAAATTCATTAAACACTTATTGCAAGGATTGTTCATCCATTCCCCATAAAATCTCTTTCAAATCACTCAATTATAATAAATTATTTTTTCTTACAACGTTGAAAATCTAAAACTCTTAGAAGAAACAAAGAACAAAGTTTAAATGTACCTCCAACAAAAATCTTAAAGTATGACATGTTGTGAACACAAATCTTAGAGGATGACATGTTGCGAATAACATTGTAGAGAGAAAGCATGGGTGCTAAGGTATTTGATCCAATATGTTTTGTTATAGATTGCCTAAGTAGGATTTCAAGTCTACTTGCAAAAGTCATTCTGCCCCTTTAATTTGAAACACCCAAAAAGAATAATCGACCCTAAAAAAAGATTAGGACATCTAATAAGCATGAAAAAAATATCAATGAGCCATTGATAATGTCCTTATGTTTCTATATACACTAGGCTTTCAATTAATCCATAAATAAAAAGAAACTATAAACTAAATATTCAACATTATTTAAACAAAAGAAAAGATAGACTCTCGAGTCCTATTTAACTAATAAAATATTTTCAAAAAAGTTGACATCCATGGCCAATTTTGACAATACAAACAAATTCTATACATTCACCGCACAAATACACTAATAAACCATTGTAATTCCCTTTGCATTTTTTTTTCATATGTAATACAAACTTTTCTTCGGGGCAAGAAGAATTATAAATAAAGTTATTTCTAGTGTTATAAATAATGATGAACAAAAGTCCAGTACTAAAAGGTGAGCTATAACGGGAAGTTGAATTACAATAGGGATGGGATGAAATTTCCAAATCTCCATGATGAGAGCGCATTAACGAAGTTGACTAGATAACCCTCAAGAGTCATATATAAAATATAAACAAGTGTTTGTGATGAATTGTATGAAATTTCCAATACATACCTTGCCATCCATTGTTGATAAGGTAGAAGTTGCTTCCTCTCCAGAGCTAAAACGCAAAACAATCCTTTTGACCAATCACTATTTTTGTCGAAGATAACTCTTGTCGAATCCAAATGAAACTTAACATCCAATTAATATATTACACAAAAGGCCCAAAGTGGTTGGATCCAATGGTGAAAAGAGAGGACTTTTTCACCATTGGGCAAGGTTCAATTCCTGTGAGGGCCTAAGCTAGAGCCATGAGGGCACCTTGAGGTAGTGGTTGAACATGTGGTTGTACCTAGATATATTATATTAAATAATATCATGACCTGTGCACACATAAGTGGATCAAATCCCACCCTCGTGTCCTCCAAATATAAATCCCCCTGGGGATTAACTCAATTGACAAGTGTCGTGATATGAAGTTCCACGAGGTTTCAATTTCAAATCCCCCCAACTTATCTTGTGTGTCACGTATGGGGAATTGTGCGCACACCTGGAGCTTATAGTGGTAGCATTTGGATAACGTGACCACATGTAACATGAGTACGTGGACAACTAGTTGGCGATTACGCCACACACACA
>SNQJ01S0121292.1:21850-45605 GCA_010110895.2 Picea sitchensis | reverse complement strand
AAACAAAAAAATTAAAAACATATATAAACTAAGCTTAAATAAGATATTTAAAAAAAAGGGGGGGTAAAAAAAGAAATTATAGTCCAAAATCTTTAGAAAAGTTAACGAAACACAATATATATCTAATAAAAATCAAAACACCTAAAATTAGGAAATTTAAAATAAAAAATAAAAAATAAAAACCAAAAACCTTAAAAAAACCTAAAATTTCTAAAAAAAGAAAACAATTAATAACAAAAAATTAAAAAAAACATAATATATATATATAACATGGAGGGAAATGTTGGGTATCACCCCAGCCCAACCTACGGTGAAGGGATAGGTCCTATGGTCACCCATGGGACCTGGCCCTTTCCCGCGCGGGGGCTAGGGCTATGCTCGACATCACCCCCCATAATATATTTATATAAAAATAATTACATATAGTAAAAATTAAAGGAAATACACCCTATCTCATCCTGCTCTTAGAAAAAATCCTCTCTCTCATTGAGAGGATGGCTATGACTAGATACGTAATGTATAAGAGCAATTTAAACAACATGGAAGACAAGAGGATTCCTAAAATTACTTCAAAATAGAGTCATAACCACCATCGACTCTTGAATAAACTTTTGGAGAATCATGGAAGACACCATTTTGTAGAAAAAAGATACTATTAAAAAAATCGTCAAATCAAAATTTAAGGAGAAGATGTTGTGTGATAAAGAGTTAGAGGAAAAAATAAAATTAAGGTATTATAAGGATGTAATCAACCCTACTCTATAAGATCAAAATTATCTATCTATTTTTCCAAGTGTAAAGAAAAAAAAAAACATTGCTAAGATAAGAACAAATTCTCACGAGCTCCATAGTGAAACTCGGTGTTGGTCAATTCTTAAAACACCATGGGATGAAAGAGTGTGTCGCCTTTGTGAAACTAAGAAGGTTGAATATGAAAATCACTTTCTCTTATATTGTCGAGCCTATACCCATACTAGATCTCATTTTCAAAATAATTTTCACACTACCAACTTTCCTAGACTCTTAACTCAACAAGAGTATGGTGATCTTGGAAAGATTCTCTTAATATTTTTTGAGCACAGAAACAAAATTGTAAAGAACCGCAAGTAATCACTTACCCTCTTAAGGTCTGATAGACCAATTCAGTCTCACTATAAATTAATCATCATCCTCATCATCAGTTATAACCATATTTATTTATTTATTTTACATTTCAATGGATTTTTTACTATTTTTTTTTCAAAAAAATATACGTATATTTTTAAAAATTATTGTTTTTTGGGTAAAATTTAAATTTGTTTTCAATCTTTTTTAGTTTTTTTTTAATGTTTTTTTTTTCCAAATTGGGGTTTTGAATATATATTTTTAAATATATTGTTTTCATGGCATTATGTATTATGTTGTGTTTGGAGTGATAAACTAAGATTTAAAAAGTAAGCATTTAAGGGTTGCTTTGATGATTTTGTTTGTAGTAACGATGATTTCGATTACCTCTTTAAAAAAATGTCATTTTAATACCCCAAATTTAAAATGGGTTCTACCGGTAACAACACTTTTCAATTTGATGGTTGATTTTGAGGTTTTTGTTTTAATGGTACCGACTGTTAAATATATGATTTCAAAATATCTATAAATTTAAGGTTTTGAAAAATAAATAAATCTGTAACATGATATTTTTATTTAGGTGTTGATTTGAAGGTTTTTCTGAGCTATTGGATAAATTTTGAAGGCCATGTTTGGACAATGTTTTAATTTTGACCCCGTTTGAAAAAATGGTGCTACCGGTAGGACCACTTTTTGATTTGGGGGTTGGTTTTCATGTTTTTTTGCAAAAATATGGGTTTGGGCCACAATTCTCATTTTGAGGTCACAGTTCTCATTAAGTTGGTAACTTTGTTTTTACACCATCCTAGGGTTTTCCTTAGCTAGTCTTGCATGACCTGGGGAGCAAAAGGGCTTACACCCCCAAGAAAGTATCACATCTAGCCCTTTTTATTTTTAAAGACTACATAACCCAATAACTAAAGGCACCAATTTCTTGCATTGGAGAAATAAGACCATTGCAATGTGATATGTAGAATTAAGAGATATCGAAATTGTTCAAGTTGGAATATTTTATACATGTTGTAAACTTTTTTGTGCCCTAAGGGAATCCACTTTTAGATAAGAATTTCATTGTTGCAATAAATTTAATGCTACAACCATTAGGGATGCAACAATCTTCACTTAATTTCATCATTTACACACGTTTCAACCATCGAAATTGACTTCTAAACCTAGATTACTTTTCTATTGGTTATGGGATATCTTTTTGATGGTTTACTTGTTTATTTTTGTGGTTGGAACTTATGACTGTAGCAATTGTTCGCTACAACCATAGGGTTTCCCTAACACTTTGTTGATAACCTCATTTCACATCCCTAATTTATAGTGAAAGTTCATGCTTAAGTATTTGAAAGCTATCTATTGTTTTAGTACTTCAATGTCCAATAATTATTTGACAATTTTGATGGTTAAATATGCAGTAACTAGTTTTTTTAATTGTTGATATATATTCATGTTGACTGCTGCAAATAGGGACAAATTATACATTTAAGTTCAACTACTACATTGAAAATTGCAATCTTAGATTAATTGCATTGCTCTAAATCTATCATTCAAAATTAGAATTTAAATAACTAAAACTAACACTGAGCGATTCTTGGTCAATTAGATTTCTACATATACAAAATAATTTGATAATTTGAGTGCCCAACAAAAATACATATTCATTTGATCATTTGAGTGCCCAACAAATATACATATAACTATTGTACATTATTGTCTATCTTATAATTTGTAATGGAGTATTTGTGAAATATACATACAATGGAATATTTTTAAAACATATATATTTAATTGTTTTTAAATAAATTTAAAAATAAAATAGAAAGACAATTTTAAAATTACATGTTTATATGTTCAAATTATACACACAAACAATAAATTTATAAAAAATATGGATTTACCTAAAAATGAGAATTTGATATAGACATTTAATAATCAAATATTAAGAATAGAGTAACCATTTAAGTGATTAGTTTGTGCCTGAGTGGTCTGCTAGGAGCCGAATCGACTATCTTTCACTCTAGTGTTAAAGATTTAGATTCAACTGCCCTACTTTTCTATGCATAGATAATCTCTTATTAAAATTGGTTGTAAATTGGCCGCGGGGGACCATCCCTGTGGCCAAGCTGTGGGCATGCCCACGGCTTGGCCACATGGCTAGCCCCCCATGGCCAAGTCATAGTCATTTCAAACGTTTTGTATTTTATAAAAAATTCATAAAAAATTCAAACTGTCCACGTTTTTACTTCAAACATTTTTTATTTTATAAAAAATTCAAATCTTTAGGAATTAGATTTATAAATCCATTCTTACATATGTAATATTAGACTATCATAAGTTATAAATATTATTTTATAGAATATTGATTCTAGAATTCCTTGTTGTACATTATTTTCTATCTTATAATTGGTAATGGAATATTTGTGAAATATACATACAATGGAATATTTTTAAAACATATATATTTAATTTTTTTTTANTTAGAATTTAAATAACTAAAACTAACACTGAGCGATTCTTGGTCAATTAGATTTCTACATATACAAAATAATTTGATAATTTGAGTGCCCAACAAAAATACATATTCATTTGATCATTTGAGTGCCCAACAAATATACATATAACTATTGTACATTATTGTCTATCTTATAATTTGTAATGGAGTATTTGTGAAATATACATACAATGGAATATTTTTAAAACATATATATTTAATTGTTTTTAAATAAATTTAAAAATAAAATAGAAAGACAATTTTAAAATTACATGTTTATATGTTCAAATTATACACACAAACAATAAATTTATAAAAAATATGGATTTACCTAAAAATGAGAATTTGATATAGACATTTAATAATCAAATATTAAGAATAGAGTAACCATTTAAGTGATTAGTTTGTGCCTGAGTGGTCTGCTAGGAGCCGAATCGACTATCTTTCACTCTAGTGTTAAAGATTTAGATTCAACTGCCCTACTTTTCTATGCATAGATAATCTCTTATTAAAATTGGTTGTAAATTGGCCGCGGGGGACCATCCCTGTGGCCAAGCTGTGGGCATGCCCACGGCTTGGCCACATGGCTAGCCCCCCATGGCCAAGTCATAGTCATTTCAAACGTTTTGTATTTTATAAAAAATTCATAAAAAATTCAAACTGTCCACGTTTTTACTTCAAACATTTTTTATTTTATAAAAAATTCAAATCTTTAGGAATTAGATTTATAAATCCATTCTTACATATGTAATATTAGACTATCATAAGTTATAAATATTATTTTATAGAATATTGATTCTAGAATTCCTTGTTGTACATTATTTTCTATCTTATAATTGGTAATGGAATATTTGTGAAATATACATACAATGGAATATTTTTAAAACATATATATTTAATTTTTTTTTAATAAATTTAAAAATAAAATAGGAAGACAATTTTAAAATTACATGTTTATATGCCCCGGATGGGGTGACACGCGGACAAGAGGAACCACATGGAGGTGGCATGGGAGAGGCCATTTATAATGGCTCTCACCACACACTCAGCCATTTATGAATGGCACTACCTCCGCCGGCCTCCGTTCTCTGATGGGGCTTCGCACGAGCTTTCACAGGATGGATAGGCAGAGCATTAAGCTCTTGGCTTTAATGGAAGCCATTATAATCTATCCCTCCAGCAGCATTGATGGAAATCTCAGGGTGAGTTCGAAGCTTGTTGAGCAGCAGTGTAGGTGTGGTGTTTTCGGCGTTCTGGCTTTGCTCCTTGCTCCTGCCATGCCTAGGCTGAGAGGGAAGCCCCGCAGGGGAGCCGACTGGTACGCTACCGACTCCAGAAGGAAGAGGCACAAGAATTTTCAGCGAGTCGTGAGCATGGCTAGGCAGAGATGGCGTCGGGTGAACACGACAACTAGCTCGCCCCCCAGAACTTTCGTAGAAGAAGACCCGGACTTGGAACTCCCACCAGACTTCTCAGAGACCAAGATGTTTACTATACCAGACAATTGGGATCCCCCGGCTTGTTTCATTGCAGCAAAAGCACTTCCCCACTCCATAGGTGTCCTAGGTCCTTGCGCAGCGCAAAACGACGAGCACACCACCTGCGTGGTTGAGGAGGAGCCACCGAACAGATACATAGAATTGTAGACAAACACGAAGGTGTCGGGACGAAGGGGAAAAAGAAACAAGCTGCAGACGCCGCCCTCGCCACCCCTCTTGCACCCGGAGCATTTGCAGTTGATATTTGAATTTCGAAGCCTGGTCGATGACCAACTCTTCAGAGAAGTCTGCGTCAGCCAACGCTTGGACATGCTCTATGCGGCCTACTCCAGCACCACTCCTCGACAACAATGCCTGACCTGTTCTCAGCCATTTTCCATCCCAGCCAGTAGTGGAAAAGCAAAGGAAACTCATGAGGACTCTGGGGATTAGGTTTTCTTCTGTCTTGCATGTTTTCCAAATCTTTTGTTGTATTTGTTTACCAGAGTTGTTTCTCTGTAACTGTTAGCATGGTTAGGATTAGAACAGTAAGCATTAGAATAGTAAGAATGATGTCAATTTTGAATGGATACCCTGGTTTCCTACGGGCAGGGTGGTGCAGTGAACTCTTTTCTTTTGCATGCTACTGTAGGCAGACCAGCTGTCTTGGTTTCCTACATAGGCAGGACAACTGGCACCTGTGTGTCACATGTACTCCTTTTCTAAAGTCATAATATAATAGGTTCCGCCTTTTTTATTTAAAAAAAATTTAAAAATTACATGTTTATATGTTCAAATTATACACACAAACAATAAATTTATAAACAATATGGATTTACTTTAAAATGTGAATTTGATATAGACATTAATAAATAATTTATAAACAGCGACCTGATTGACGTTCTGCTCATAGTTTTGCTCATCCACATGCCGAGGGAAAGAGGTCGATATCACAGAGGCGCAACCTGGTATGCTTTCAATGCTCGCCAGAAGAGACAGAAGAGATTTTAAAGGGCATTTTCCATAGCTCGGATGGAGAGAGTCCACAAAAGCAGAAATCCCATGATGCCTCCCATGGCCTATGTGGAGGCGGATTTTCTGGAAGAACCCATCCAGGATCCTCTGTAACATCTCCTCTTCATTTTTCCTAATAATTGGAATCTGCCAACCTGTCTTCTAGGCGAAGAAAATCTATAGGACATAGGGACATCGCACAGTCATAAGGAAGGCGACCAAACAGAGGAACCCACCACTTGCTATGTCGAAGAATAAATCCTGGAAAATGTGGATGTGACAATGACTTCAGCAGCAGGTGAATTCTCCATGGATGTTGACCACCAGGAAGCTCCAAGAGGACAAGAAGATAGGTTCTAGGTAGGAGAGGCGAAGGATTATTAGCTAGGTGAGGGAGGGTGGCATGGCTCCTGCACCATGTCCCCTCTCTATCATGCAAGAAGTATGGCGTATCTAGTCACCACTCCTCCACCCATAACACCTGGAGATGATATTTGAAACGAGAAGCCTGGTGGAAGACCAAATCCACAGTTTCATCCAAATCAACCAACACCTAGACATGTTGTATGATGCCTACTCCAACACGTCACCAGGACGACGGTGCCCAATGTGTGCACAACCCTTTGCGCTACTAGCCAGAGCGGGAAAGAATGAAGGAGATACTGACACCACCGGGTAATTGCTATAGTTGATGTTAATGGTTAGAGGTTCTGTTTTGTTTAGAACTAGGTATATACCTCTATAAAAGTTTCAATATGTTGTAAGTAGTAAGCTAACGGAACATTTTCATACTAATAGCTTCCATATGTCCTGGTTTCCTTCGAGCAGGACAGATGGAAGGCCTCTTTTTGAAACAAATTGCATAGGAATCCAGTTGTCCTAGTTTCTGCTTTTTTAGCGGGTCTGTTGGCATTGCAAATCTTTTTGTAAGCCTACACAGTTAACACAATAGGATCCTCCTTTTTTACTTAAAAATAAATAAACATTTTATAAACAATATGGATTTAGTGAATTTTATATAAACATTTAACAATCAAACATTAAATTTTTAAATTTGATATAGACATTTAACAATCAAATATTAAGAATAGAGTAAGAATTTAAGTGATTAGTCTATGCCTGAGCAGTCGACCATGAGTTGAATTGACGATCTTTCACTTTGGTGTTAAAGATTTAGATTCAAATTCCATATTTTTTTGTGCATACATAATCTCTTATTAAAATTGGTTGTGACTTGGCCGTGGGGGACTAGCCATGTGGCCAAGCCATGGGCATGCCCACAACTTGGCCACATCACTGGACCCCTGTGGCCAAGTCATAGTGATTTCAAACATTTTGTATTTTATAAAAAAATCATAAAAAATTCAAACTGTCCAACTTTTTATTTCAAACATTTTGTATTTTATAAAAAATTTAAATCTTTAGGAATTCAATTTTTAAATCCATTTTTACATATGTAATATTAGAGTATCATAAGTTATAAATATTATTTTATAGATTGTTGATTTTGGAATTCCTTGTTGTAGTAACCACTTTATCTTGCCTCGACTATTTCTCCACTTTGATTAATGCCTATTTCAATTTCTTCATATTGTCATGAGTCTTGGTCAAATCTCTGTGTAAGACATGAGTGACCTACTTGTGTAGATTTGGTTTTTCCTTGAAATTCATTTGATCAACATTTAATGTAATATGGTTGGCTTTGTAGTCATCAATTGACTTAATTTCATGTTTTTCAGTCTCTAGAAGAACCAAATTCAACACTCACTTTTGATATGGCTCCTCCTCAAAACCATAGACTCTTATCATAGTAAAATGGTCAAAAAGGAACCAGTCTCCCACTATGGTGTTGTTTTGAAATTGTAGTGACCCTTTGACTAAAGGAATAATTATAACGAATACGTCATTGTGGATAATAAAGTCTAATATAGATATAAAAGAGTTTACATACTGCAAAAAACTTTCATTGGTGACATGTTCTCCTACCATTAGCAGCCACTCAATGGTTGGGAGAACAACATGTTGGCTGGACATTCACCATCCTAGACATAAAATAACCCATATGTGAGTAGTTTTGATGGATTAACATATGGTTCAAGTGAGACTGGTACTTGAATGACCTGGTACCCCTAAAATCTAAAAATTGTTGGTGCATTGTATTTGCCAAGAACTTCCAGAAGTAAAACTTTATGAATGTTTGATTCTCGGGGTGTGATAAGGCTACTAGGAAACCCAAAATAGATGATATCCATTATAAAACTATTATAAATAGAAAAAAACTTTGAAACATAGGCATTATATTCACTCAATGATTCCCTCAACCTCTAGAACGGATACACCAAAATATGTAAAAGTCACTTTGCAGTGATAGAAAACTTGATAAAAGATGGACCAATATTTCATGTCAAAGCCTCATTTACAAAGTTAGAAGAAAGAACAGTTTTAAATACATTTCACAGTTTACATTTTACAGTTTAAAGTTTGTTTTCAATTTTAATATATGTGCATATGTATAATATCTGTACATATGTTTTAATATCTATCCATATGTTATAATTCAAATAATATATGTTTTCAATTTTAATATCAGTGCATATGTTACAAAATTATAATATGTTATAACATATTACAATGTAATATGTTATAGTAATATATGTTATGACATATTACATTGTAATATGTTATGGAAAATATGCATTAATATAGCACTCAAAAAATAGAAAACAAACAATGAAACATAGGTAGTATATTCACTGTAGTCATTCCCTCAACTTCCATAATAGATACACCAAAATATGTAACAATCACTTTTTTTTTGTGTATGTGAGTTTAAGATGTTGTATTACTGCAAAATAGATTATGATACAAAAAAGGGGGCCCTTCTAGCCTACCTAGTAGGAAACCAGACCAGGGGTTCCTGAGTTGCACTTACTGCTATATACGAGGGGTGGGACTAGTCTGCCACCAGGGGAAACCAGGAGAATCCCACCATACCTAGTTTGAAAAGGAAAAGAAAAATGGACATAAAAAACAGACGTGAAGACAACGCACTAGGCCCAAGAGGCTAGTGGTCAAACTTACCATTCAACTAACCATTCACTCGTCTAGGACAATGATGTGTTTCTTCCCGTGATCTTCCCGGCTCTTGTTATCCTCCTTCAGGGATATCGTGCAAGTCTTCTTGATGTGGGTTGGCACAGATGGAAATAGCTGGTGTGATGTCCATGTGATGGACATAGCGTAGATAGAGGTGAAATTGAGCAACAAACTTCTCCATATTGGATTTCTAATCCTTTTCAACCTCAACTAACAGTTTGGTAATAGTTTCCAGACTACTGAGGTGACTCAAGATTTCTTCCAGCATTTTCTTATGATCCATGTTATTCTCCCTTCTGGATTCTTCCATTTTCGGACTCACTTTGTCAATCATCATCTTAGTTAGCCATGCCATCTCTATTATTTTATGGTAGAGGGTTTCCCTAGGCTACATGGTCCCCAGATCAGTTACCCAATCTACTTCATGTGCTAGTGCATCCCAAGATTTTCCTTTGTGTTTTTGGTTGATTTCCTTTTCCCAACGGGTGATGGCCACTTTTCCTTTCGACGCAACCAAAGTTTGGAAGGTGCCCTCCGCATATTTTTCCACCTTCTCCATTCTTAACTCGCATCATGGACTAGTAAAAACTTCCTTTCCAAGCGAATTCATCTTCCTATGTGTTCTCTTCATTTCTCACCATCTTGCTTGGTCTGTCACAGCTCCTTTGTTGGTTACTCAACTTGTACCTGACTTCACAAGGATTCTTCCTTTCCCTGCACTTGTATATATGATAGCCCCTATAGTTGCACTCCTTTTGTTTGTGACTATTACTACTGTGATCTTATTGTTGGCACAGGGGAAGACCCAAGGTTCAATGCTACAACAATGCACCAACAAAACCCTAACTACTAGCCCTTTCAGCGACACATATGAAGAAGGTGAAGTCTCACCTAAGGTAGAGGCAATGGTGGTTGCGGGAGTCAAGTGTCTTCAACCTTAACTGGGACACGGATCTATGATTTTACTACTTAATAAATAACTTAGAACCATCAGTTCCTCAATATGCAATCAATATCCACTTCACTGATAAAAAAGATCTTCACAACATTCACACTAATCTAGCGTATTTAAGCACTTAGCATAGGTAAATATATCAGATCTAGCAGATCAAGCACTAAGAATATTCAAGTAGATCAGATCTAATGTTCTCACATATAAGTAGCACTAAGCATAAGCATATCTATCTAATCATCTTAAAGAACTTAGAAAATAACATATAAATGCATCAGAACATCACACAGAGAAGAGTAACACAATATTTACGTGCTTCACCTCCACCCTAGGGCTACATCCAAAAACTCTTATTCAACAGGTTACATGCACAGAGCCTCAAAACCCTTCTCCACATAGGACAAAGGATCTGCACATCTCGCTAGATCCTTCTTCCTTGCATTACAACACAAAGCCTTCCATCGTCTGTTACAACCACTTGCACTTAGCTCTGCGAATCTCTTATAGTCATGCACAAAGCAATTACATGCCCTACTTGCACTTAGCAAACATTTACATTTGACTAGTGGCCTAACATCACATAGATTCCCTCCCTTACATTGCATAGACATCTATTTATACATTACAAAATGGGCCTAAGCATGGGTAAAACCATGGGCCGACATCCCAATCCCATTACATAATCCCAAAAACCCAAAAAGGCCCAAAAAGGGGCTGATATCCCGTGATCTCTGCTTCGTCTTGTGCTCCTCCTTCAATAGGTGGTCGATGCCAAAATAGGTCAACATGACCAAGAATCTCCCAAAACTTGGTCAAGGGCCAAAAGTCCCCCAACACTCACCTGTGACTTGTCCCAAGTCACTCTAGTCTTACTAGTTCTTCCTCGAATGCCTCAATCTTCTTTGACTTGTTGTGTTGAGTTGCTTCAACCTATTCTAGCTCTTCTCCTTGACTTTCAATCTCTGTGAATAGTTGGCATGCCTTATCTTGTACTGGTTGGAGTCATTGAGTTACTTCCATAACTTTTCTTTGAATCATATGGATTTTCTTTTGGGCAGTGCGTTGTTCTTAAGACCGCTTCATTCTTTATACGGCCAACAGGGCCTTCAACTGCGCCTATAGTGTGTTTGTGTTCTACTTCGCTTCCTGGAGCTGCCACTCCAGTGCCTGTAACTTTGGATTCTCGACGAGGTTCTCATATGTTTGGTCGTTGTGGTTACTCAACTACTTGCATTCCAGCGCAATAGCTTTTAGTCTATCAACTATGTTGCATGCAATTGCTTCTCTTAGGTCCCTTACGTCTTGTGGGGTTTCGGGCATAGTGTGTAGTTCCAAATCTGTGATGCATTGTTGTAATTGTTGGATCACTTCTTCAAGTGCTATGTTGACCATTTCCTTTACTTTTAGTTGCTCTATGAGCAACTGTTCCTTTCATTGTTGTAGTTGTTCTTTTTCTTAATGCCACTTTACTTGGAGACAAATATTTTCCCATTTTGCAGTATTGCGTTGCTCTAGAAGGACTCCATGTACTTGTGTTAAAGTCTGGGTGGCTTGTGATTTTTCTTCTTGTGCTCATTGAAGGCGAGCTTCGATTGTATCAGTGATTCGGTGGAGTTGAGATGGCTCATATCCCACTTTTGGTGTTCCTAATGGCAGAGGTGTAGTGGAAACTGTGCGGCTGGACTGTAGTGCCTGCTGCATCCTTTGAAGTTCAACCTCAATTCAATTGTACATCTCTTCCTGCTTAGCCTCTTGCTTCTCTACTATCTCCAACGAAGCATCATTCAAGGATGCTATAATGAAATCTAAGTCATATGGGGTGAGGATATTCTGCAATTTGGTCATGGACTCTTTCGATTTCTTCTGGGAGGAAGGCTTCAGGGGGAAAACCTTCCTTTTTGTTGAGGAGTCCTCCTCCTCTCTAGGAGGTGTTACTTCACCTCTCCTTTATTCAGCCTCTATTCCATATATCTCTTCACCATCACCCCCTTGTGTTGGTGACATGGAAGGAATCTTCACTGAGGCACTCCTTAAATCTTGTACTTTGTCACTCTTTTTTGTTTTTCTAGGTCAGGGTGTATCCTTCGGAGTTTATGGGCTATCTATGTCAGATATCTATGTAGGGTCTACTGGAATAAGGAGGTCTTCCGACCATTCCCTGGTGATATCCTCCAAGTCCTCCTCCGTTAGTTTGTAGTATGACTATAGTTGTTTCTTATGTTCATCGACGCACGTTGTAATCTAAATAAAACTTCGATTAGCGTTGAATTTCATCAAAGGTCGGAACCTGTGTAAAGCATTCAGAGTCATACGAGGCACATATTGGATGGTTGTATTCAACTAATTGTAGTATGTATGGAACATGGAATTTGAATGCCATTGCTTATTCATGTCACTGGAATACCACAGTGTACTGAACTTCACGACTAAAGGTTCAAAGGGCTTGATATTTGGGAAGGTCGCACCTTCCAACATCTCCTAGGCAATGAAAGTGATTAGGATCAATATCCAGTTGAAATGAAATGCATACCCTTGATCTTGGGCTTCTCTATAGTCAAGTTCTAATTGGTTGACCAGGCACTTCACCCAATTCATTTGTAGGCCCTCCACACACTTCCCTGCAAGGTCGACTACAAAACCAATGACTTGGGTGGGTCGGTTCTTGCAAACTAACTTTCCTGCGATCAATTGATAGGCGAGGCGCACTGTGCCACTCTGGATAGAATCTACCTTGTAGACTTGCATGCCCTTCTTGACATCACCGTAGGTGTCCTTTATCCTTTTACCTAGAGCACAATCCATGGTTTTTTTGGGATATAAATCCTATGGATCAAGGCCTTGCATACTCAGCCCTGTGATCCAATTGATCAACGTCGGATCATATTTTATATGTAAGTTTAACGACAAGTATCCTCTATGGTAATAGGACAACATCAATTTGACACATGCATTCACCTCTTGGTGTCTTCCCAAGTGAGGAATCTTCATGACTTTGAGTAGTGTGGACTGTGCGAGGTTCATAGTCCATGAATGAGGGATGATCTTCGAATTATTTCCCTTTATTTTGGTCAGCTACTTATGTGGGGATAACATGTTGTAGACTTACCTGTCGCTACGTTTCAAGTCCCTAAACTTCAACGCTGCAATATTTTCTTGGTCTGTGCGAACTGGGCATATCCCTTTCGGGAGGTACACAGTGATCAAGGCATACTGAAAGTCTATGGGTACATTGTCTCTATTTATAACATCGCTCAGATGTGGTAGATAGGCGGGTAATATGCTTAGGATTAGTTTATCATTCACGAGATCATCCCTGTGCTTGGTTCTCTTTTCATCTGTTGGCCAGGATGGTCTGGCTTAAGTAATGGACAAAGAGGCCGATAGTCCTCTCGTGTACGATGCTTGTACACCTGTAGAAAATCCTCTCTCTGACATGACTCTTTCAATCATCAATTTGAGGAGTACTTTTTTCACTGATTCTTCGACTGCATTGATCTCATCGGACATATGCGCTCGGTACTAATTAGATCAGGGTCAAATTAACTTAGAAACTGTACTAGAATAAACAACAAGAGCACAATGATCACTATATACAATTCACTTAGTCTGCGGGCTCAAACTCTTGGTTAGTAAAAGTCTTCTCGGTTCACGGTACAACAAGATAAATAGGTAATTCAGCAACGATTCACTTGTAATGGGTATCAAGCCTCATTATCTCTTGCTATGTCCATTATGGCATGGTCCAATGGTCTAGTGTCGAGTTGTCTCACCATAAATGTCTTTCTATCCATTCAGAGCGTCGATCGAATGGTTATAATGTTCCCAAAGGCTATATTGCTTCACCATGGAAAAGTGCCATGTGTCGCTCTTCTGATATCTCGACGAAGCTCCAATTCTGCAAATTTTATTTCTGTGAAGTTCCCTCTGGAACCTTCTGTAACTTTTCAATATTATCCCTCTTCTTACTTAACTTCGTAGCCTTCTTTCTAGTGAGCTTCGTCTCGATGTTCCTTTTCCATTCTAATTTTTATCTTCTTTTGACATAGTCACTGCGCACTATTGAGATTCTTTCCTAGGATTCAGGGGTAATACCTCTTCTTTATATGGGGTAGGTACTTCAGTCTTTCATGAGTCCTCTAATGTTCTTGCAGCTTCGACATCTAGGCCTCTAGTTTTAAATATCTTCGATATGTTCTCCTACTCTTCAATCAAGTGTGTGATCCTTCTAGTCACAGAGTCTTTTAAATCTTGTTTCTTCTTCTCCAAAACTTCTTCTTCTTCCTTTCATCTAGATCAATCTCTATCAATCAAAGGTTTTCCTAGTAACATGGTAAATGGGTCACTGTCCTCAATAAATTTAATAATCTCAAAATCTTATTTTTTCTAAGTTCCATTGGCATTCATAGATATTTGAGTGAGATTTCCGCATAGGTTTACCAATTTTCCTCTGAATAACCCTATTCCTCCTAATGAGGGAGTCATAGTAGGCCTCCCTATAGCTTCCCAAGTTCTCTCTATCATGATATTCACTCATTCTTCCTCATCTAGAACAAAGTCAATATCGAAGTCTCCTATTCTTGGTTCGATGCATTTTTTTTTTTTAAATATCTCTGATAATCTAACATGTCGGTGGTCATTCAGGGTTTATTTTATCTGTATCAATTCTTTCTCTGATTATTTCTGGGGTTCTGTCATAGTTTTTGGATCTGCTTTAGGTTTTTCTTGATTTAGATTCATTCTTTCAAGCTTAGCAATCATTCTAGGGCAATCCAATACTTCATGATCCATAGCTCTGCAACAAACACAACTAGGTATTCTCCCAGGGCATTCCTTAGCAATATGTCTCGGTCTTCTACAACTATAATAGAGGGTTAATCCTCTCTTTCTTTTAAATGATCCCCACCTTCTCCTGTACTCCACACTAGGATCATAGGAGCTAACCTACAAAAAATTATTTCTAGGGTCCTGCATCCATTTATTAGTACAAACATTCTTTCTATCCATAGGTATGACATACCTTTCACTATTCTTATCAGATCTACTCATATCAAATGTTCCTTCATCTATTAGTTCCCTTATTTTTAAGCTAGGAAAAAATCTATCAAACATACCTAGATCCATACTCTAGAAACAAAAAAATTCACTTATCTTACTTTTACAGAGTACAAAGCTTTCAGATCTAGAAATTTTCCTACTATTCTTTACCTTTATCAGAGCACAGAGCTTACAGATCTTACATATTTTCTCCAGATCTGACCTCTTTTCTTGGCAAAAAGCTTCACACGTCAAGTGAAATGTTGCGCTCTAGGGAAACAGATCTATGCATAGAGCTTCATAGTTTCAAGTCGAATATTTGCACTAAGCTTCTTCTTTGTGAGTTCCAAACAATCACAGTTTCAGGTCCTGGGAACGGAACCATTTGTTGGCACAAGGGTAGACCCGGGGTTCAACACTACAACAACACACCGGCAAAACCCTAACTACCGGCCCTTTCGGCAACACCTGCGAAGCAGATGAAGTCTCACCTGAGATAGAGGTAGGGGTGGTTGTAGGACTCAAGTGTATGAAACCTTAGATGGGACATAGATATTTGATTGTACTACTTAATAAATCACTTAGCACCGTCAGTTCCTCAATATGCAAACAATATCCACTTCGCTGATAAAACAAATATTCGCAACATTCACACTAATCTAATGTATTTAAGCACTTAGCATAGGTTAATAGATCAGATATAGAAGATCAAGCACTATGCATATTCAAGTAGGTCAGATCTAATGTTCTCACATATCAATAGCGCTAAACATAAGAATATCTATCTAATATTCTCAAAGTACTTAGAAAATAACATATAAATGCATCAGAACATCACCAGGAGCAGAGTAACAAAGTATTTACATGGTTCACCCCCACCCTGGGGCTATGTTCACCAACTCTTCTTCTTTGTTATCTTCTTCAACAGGTTACATGCACAGAGCCTCAGAACCCTTCTCTACATAGAACAGAGGATCTGCGCAGCTCGATATATCCTTCTTCCTTGCGTTACAGCACAAAGCCTTCCACCGTCTATTACAACCACTTGCACTAAGCTCTGCAAATCTCTTGCAGTCTTGCAATAAGCACTTATAGGCCCTACTATCCCTTAGCATACATTTACATTTGACTAGAGGCCTAACATCACATACATGCCCTCCCTTACATTGCCTAGACATCTATTTATACACTACAAAATAGGCCTAAGCATGGGTAAACCCATGGGCTGACATCCCAATCCCATTACATAATCCAAAAAACCCAAAAAGGGGTCGAGATCGCGTGATCTCCACTTCGTCTTGTGCTCCTCCTTCGACACGCTCTCAAAGTCCAAAATAGGTCAACGTGACCAAGAATCTCCCAAAACTTGGTCAAGGGCCAACACTTGTCCTTCCCATCATGGCTTGTCCATAGTGGTGATCCCTCCCATCCTTTTTCTCGGTGGTGGCTCATATGATCATGATGACTTTCCCTTTATCCCTGTACAGGTACCTACCCCTGCTCACTTGAGATCCTACTATGTTTCACTCCGTACTTGTACCTTGAACTCGAGGATCAATTCTGAACCATATCACTCCTTCATGCCTTACGTTACTTGTTGCATGTGGTTTTCCATCTGTACTTTCCCATGTGCTTTACCCATAATTATTTATTTCACAAGGGTCTTGCTTCCATACCACCTCCAACTATTTACGTTGATCCTGCATGGTCATTGGTGATTGAGTGTTTGAAAATAATATTCTTCCTAGGTCCTAGGTGCCTGCCGCTAGGTCTTGCACTGCCCTTCTTGATGTGACCTTCCTTGCTTAACCTAACTTCACTATATTTTGTTTCTAGGTGGCCGCAGTATATTATGAGTTTTCCATTCGAGAGGTTGATCCAGTTAATGTCTAGTTTGGAACCTTCCTTGGAAACCCCCTCATTGGCTAATCTGTCTTCTAGGCCATTCGCTGACCTGTGGACCTAGTGCAACTCCATTGTCTTCAGAGTTTTCAGATACTCCTGGATTTTTTGTAGGGAGAGTGCCAGGCACCAATGTGTCTGAACCTTGCCCACTCTAGTACCATTATGGAGTCTCTTCATCATTTTGATGACCAGGGTAGAGTCTCCTTCCACTATAGTGTTTGTCATCCTTTCACACCTTAGTATTTCAAGGCGAAGCTCCAGGGATTCAAATTCCACTACATTGTTGGTTGAGTTTCCCATACTCCCTACATACATCTGGATGATGTTACCACCACTATCTCTAATCGGCCCTCCCATTCCTACCACTCCTGGTTTTCCTTTTTCCACCACGTCGAAATTTAATTTGAGGAACCCTAATGGAGGGGGGGTCTAGTTGTAGTCTCCTAGTTGGAGTTGCGTTTCCCACTCTACTGTTGTGTTGTTGCACCCATATTTTAGGTGAAAAAACTCTGATATGTGGGAGTCCTTATCTGTGAGTTTCATTGTTTCCTTCTTGCAGTTGCAGCTCTACACCGTTTCTCGTATTTGTGAGATAATTGCATCCTAAAGATTTCCTTTCGGTAGGCTTTCATTCTTGAAGATGCGTCGATTCCTCTCCTTCCATATTCCCTAGATGATCATCCCTAGCATTAGATTCCTGCAGAGGTTCACCATTTCACTTTTTTTGTAACTCTCATTCCAATTGTTGATGGTTGCACTGATGTTGGCCCAGATTCTATTGGAATGTCGATAGATGCTTGTCACCTAGTCCCATAGCTCTATTCTGTAACTTCACTCATCGAGGAGGTGATTTGTTGTTTCCTCCTTATATTCATAGAGGTGGCAACATGAAGGGCCTATATAACCCATTTTCCTTATGTTTTCCCAGGTTAGAATTCGATTGTGGAGAACTAACCATTCAAACATTTTGATTTTTGGCTATTGGGGGCTTCTCCGGATCTTTCCCCACTGTTGCACCGGGTCCTCTTTATCGTGGTCTAGGATGTAATACCTTGCTTCTCTTAAGTTGAATTCCCCACCATTTTCCCTTGCCCACGTTAATTGGTCCTCATCCTCTAATACTACCATTTTCCTTTTCCCCAATTCCTCTTCCACTTCTTTCGCTAGAGTTGTGATACGGTCTCTATTTTATGGATTGATTTTGTCCCAGGTCCTACATCTGTCACTATAATTTATTGTCTTCCAGTAGTGAAGTATTTTTTGTTTTTCCTTTCACTGTCATTTCCTGTTGGAGCTCCTCCCTATCCGAATTTTCTAGTTTGGGTTCCTGTTGCCATGCATCCTCCCAGAATCTAGAAGTTTGACCATTTATGACTTCCCAAAAGATGTGTTTATAAATCGAGTTCTTTGTGTGCCAAGAGATATTCCAAATGGTTGATCCCTCCCTTGTTTCCATGATTCAAATTCAGTCTTGATTGTTGATTTTCGGGGCATAATTGGCCTTCCATAGGTTTTCCCATGGTATTGATTTGTCCTTGACCCATATCCACCAGAGTTTTTCCCCGTAGTATTCGTTAGTTACCTGTGGGTCCTGTAACCCCAGGCCACCTTTTCCTTTTGGTCTACAAACATTATCCTAGGATACCACAACCCATTTCTTTTTATTTTCAACACCTCGCCATAGGAAATATCTTTGAATGGCTCTTATATTTTGTAGTATTCCTTTAGGCGCAGGTAACACTGGCATCATATACGTCGAAATTGTTTGTATAACTTCTTTGGTAAGGATAAGCCTCCCTTATGGTTGAGAGCTCTACAAGTCTAATTTTTTACCCTCTCGTGCAGTTTTTTTATCACTCCTTACCACGTTGCCATTTTACAAGCACTGTCAATCAGGGGAATTCCCAAGTATTTTGTTGGGAGCGTTTTGCGTTCAGACCCCAGAATGTTGTCTAGGTTTCTTTAAGTTGTAGGATTAGTGTTGAATAAATAGATCATGGATTTGGAGTGGTTGATCTCCACCCCTGAGGCTTCCCCAAATTCTTCTAAGATTATTTTATAGTTTTTTTCTTCCTTGACCATGGGTGTGCCATGGAGTAGGGTGTCATCAATGAACTTTTGGTGTGTGGAGGTTGGAAAATCTTTGAAAGGTTTGATTCCTTTTAGTTATTCTGTTGCAGTTGCGCTTTTTATGGTTCTGTTGAGTCCTTCCATAATCAAAATGAATAGGAAGGGGGAAAACGGGTCTCCTTGTCTGATGCCTCCTAAAGGCCAGAAGGGTTTTGTTGGGGCTCCATTAATTAGGAGAGAGTATCTTGTCGTTGAGACTAGATTGACAATCTAGTTGATCCAGTGTTGTTCAAACCCAAAGGATTCCAAAATTTTGGCCATATAATGCCATCTAATCTTGTCTTAAACCTTCACTAGGTCAAGTTGGATTATCATCCCTCCTCTCCTTTGGATTTTTAGCATGTGTATAAGCTCATGGGTATGGATGATGTTGTCCAGTATGTCTTCCTTCTACGAAACACACTTGCTCCTGTGAAATCAAAGTGGGTAGGAGAGGTTTCATTATATTGGATATGACTTTGGAGATTATATTGTAAACGACATTGCATAAAGCTATCTGCCTATAGCTATTTGGGGTCCTTGCTTGTAGTGAACTCAATTTAATTAGCCTATTGAAATCTCATAAATTTTAACAGATAAGATTACTTCTACATAAGCAATAAGTAATTTCTTTCAGCATATAAGTAGCATAAATTAGATTTAAAAACAACATGCTAATAATTTACATAATCATCACATAACTCAACAAATTCATAAATAAAATACCTCTTCCTGATGCCAAACTCTCACTTATCTGGTTGTCCTCTCTGTTGCCTTTCCCAGTCTGTTGCTTTGACCAAACCCTACCCAAACCGACTAACCACCTAGCCATATAGGAGCATCTTGTCTGGCGCCCTAGCTCCAGGATACCGTAAGGAATCCTGGCCCCCATGCCCAAAACCCCCAGCAACCTGGTGCCCCCTGCAATGGTTCACCAAAACTCCAAAACCAAACTCCCAACACCAGAAAAATATGCAAACCAGAAATGCAATCCTCTCCTCCCCAAGTAATTCTTCCTCCCACTTTTTTCATAATCCTCTCCCGTTGGACCCCTCCCTGTCATATCTCCACCCATTCACCGACTCCCTATCCTCCATTAATTACCTTATCCTCCCCATTATTACCTTATCCCATGCCTTTATTACCTTATCCTTCATTTATTACCTTTTCCTCCATTTAATTCTTCATTTCCCCCCTGCATACGTAAAGTCTTATTATTAATAATTTAAAGTTATTAAGGTCCTTTAATTTATTACTCAAATCTTTAATGAGCCAATTAATTAATTAATTAATCATCAACAAATATGAAAAATTAATTAATAATTAATTAATTAATTAATATTATTAAGAAATAATCATTGTTTAACTAAAACATATTAGGACAGTTAGATTATCTAATTAATTATACTTAATAAAACCTATGCATCTATTTAACCAGGGTTGTTACATACACCCACCCTTCAGGAAACTTCGTCCCGAAGTTAAGGTATTTCATGAAACAAAGGAAAAGAAACATGGTTCACACATTCATAACAATTAACTAACATTATTAGTAAGTAAGCCAAGAAACTCATTCATACTAGTGTACATGTGCAAGAAATGCATGTGTAGCTAGTACATGCAAGTCTCGTGCATGTACTAATAATCAATAACTATCACCCTTATAGTAATTTATGTATGCATCCAATCCAATCAACAAAACTATTCTTTTATAAAAGACAATAAACCAATCAAATGTTTGTGAAATCCTTAAATTACAATTATCTAGTTCAACAATTTTATTTAGACAACTATGGTTTAGTTACGTAATTATGAATATTCATATATACACATTTTCTCTCTTCTTCTTTTTTTTTAGAAGGGAAAAACAATAAATTCCACCATAAGACAAATCTCCATACTTTCTCAACTATTTCTACTCATCCTTCCTCCCTAACTTACTTCCATATTGATTCTTATCCTTCCTTTGTTGTAGTATCTTGGAGCGTCAACTATATTGACCTAACTCCAAATAGAACCTGTAAGCGAAAGTGTCACTATCTTGACCAAGCTTCCCCAGTAGGCAACTAACAGTCATCATCACATGTCTAGGGGAGTGTGATCTAACACCGTCCTCCCATGACTTCAGGTTTCGGAGGATACACGGTGGGAAATGCCTCCACCCCTCCTAATCATAACTAGGGTCCACACCCTACAATGGAATATACAATGGCATAGTGTTGCTGGGAGTTTTGTCATCGTTTATTCGGTTTTGGGCAGTCTCATCACCTGAAATCATGCACTGGTCCACATATCATAGCAATGCATCCAAACCAATATAATTTCACATACAAAGATTCATACCATAATGTTTCTCGGCTAGTGGTCATGACATCCACTTTCATCATCCTTATCACTTGGCTATTTCATAGCCCATAACTTGCAGATTAGTCTGTAACAAAAACTCATACATTTCTATGCATTATCATCATGTAATTGCATACAATCATCATTTCAATTCGGTATCCATGTACCAACAACTTAACATCAAATTTTTCAAGTTAAAAATAGATCTCATAATATCCCATAATTCAATTTCGACACCCATTCATAAAATTATCATTTACCAAATAGATTGCATCATATCCCATCATCATTCTAATAGCATTTAAACCTTCATAGGATTCTCAGTCACACAATATATCGCATCATATCCATCATCATCAATAACATTTAAACATTCATAAAATTTACATTCACATAGTAGATCTCATCATATCCATCATCATCAATAACATTTAAACATTCATAAAATTTACATTCATATAGTAGATCGCATCATTTCCATCATTATCCAAATATATGTAAACATTCATAAAGGTTCATATGTCTTAAAAGTTTAAGTGTATAATTTAATAGTTTCACTATAATAGAAAATAAAAGTGTAGGCCTCAGGTAATCCTGGTTGTCTAAGTCAAAAGGTGGTGTTACATACACCCAACCTTCGAGAAGCATATTATCGAGGTGGTAAAAACAAGTGAGGGATAGTCTCATCATAGTGTCTCGGCGTCTTCCCAAGTAACAGATCCTGGACTATACTTATCCCATTGGACCTTAACTTGGTCTACCAGATGGTTCCTGAGCTGTCGGACTCTACGGTCCAATATGCGTAATGGTTATACCGCAAGATTTCCCATGTCCGATACCTACAATTCCTTCCAATTTAGTTTATGTGATTCATCAGCAACATAATGACGTATAACAGATACATGAAAAATGTTATGAGTTTTATGCAAGTGGGGTGGCACTACAAGACGATAGACAATGGGTCCAATTTTCTCTTGGATTCTGAATGGTCCTATAAATTGAGGTGACAACTTTGTCCCTTTCCTGAACCATATGGTACTCTTATTAGGCCTGATACGAATGAAAACCTGGTCTCCCACTTCATAACTTCGGTCGGTCCTGTGTGCATCCACATAAATTTTCTGCCTATCCTGTGCTTCCGTTAGTCTCTGCCTAATATGAATCACCTGTTCCTCCATCTATTTAATCAATTCAGGCCCAATTGTTACTCGGTCTAATAATATTTCCCAACTCAATGGCGTTCTGCATGGCCTTCCATACAGAGCTTCGTAGGGTGGCATTCTGATGGAGCTATGAAAAATATTATTGTAGGCAAACTCTACCAAAGGTAGGTACTTCTCCCACTGGGTTTGATTATCCATGACATACATCCTAAGCATATCTTCCATGACTTGTTTTACTCTCTCAGTTTTCCCATCTATTTTAGGATGACAAGGTGTGCTTAAGTTCAACTGAGTCCCTAATGCTGACTGCAAACTTGTCCAAAACCTAGAGGTGAATCTGGAGTCCCTATCTGAAATTATCTTCTTAGGTATCCCGTGTAAATGGATAACCTCGCTTAAAAACACACGTGCCACATCAGTGACATCATAAGTGTCTCTAACTGAAATAAAATGAGCACTCTTGGTTAACTTATCCACTATCACAAGAATGGTATTGTGTCTATGACATGTGAGTGGAAACCCCACAAGAAAATCCATAGAGATGACTTCCCACTTGGACATAGGAACATCATGTGGTTGTAAGAGGCCTGTCGGGTGTTGGTGGTTGTCTTTCACTTGTTGACACTCTAGGAATTTGGCGATGAAATGGACTACATAACGCTTGATGCCTACCCAGAAGAAAAGTTTCCTCATGTCTGCATACATCTTCTTCACACTCGGATGCGCACAATAAAGTGCTCCATGGGCTTCCTTCAGTATGATGCTTTGAATATCCCCATTTTTAGGGATGTACATCCTTCCCCTATATCTCAATAGTCCGTCTGCTTCTAGACTATATCCTTCATGCTTTGGATCTAATTTCCTCCACTTTGGAGGTTTGAAGTAACCTCTAAATACCAACTATCTCCTTGGTGTTGCGTCAACACACATTCCCTCAGATTGACCTTTAAGGGTACCAAGGAGAAGACACGTGGTCTCCTACTCAAGGCATCTGCAACCACATTTTCCTTTCCCTTGATGTATGAAATACCAAAATCGTACTCACTCATAAACTCAC
>SNQJ01S0121292.1:2110-16536 GCA_010110895.2 Picea sitchensis | reverse complement strand
GCATAACATTTGTGGTGGTTGAATTGGAAGTTCCATGACACTTCAAGAGAGTTCCAACAAAGATTCTACGGATGGAAACAATGACATTTGAAAAATATGAGATGCCCCATTATGAACATTGTTGCAAACATGGACGATCTCAAAGATTATGTGGTCGGGACATCAAACATCCTTGAGTCTTGAAACCCTCCCATACCGTCAAGGCATACCATGTCAAATTTCGATGAATAGAGGAACATATTGAAGAAATTTCAACATTGGTCCCATTCATTAGTGCTCACCATGTGGGGTCGGTGCATGAAATTTGTGGTGGTTGAATTGGAAGTTCCATGACATCTCAAGAGAGTTCCAACAAGGATTCTACAGATGGAAACAATGACATTTGACAAATATGAGATTCTCCATTATGAATGTTGTTGCAAACATGGATGATCTCAAAAATTATGTGGCTGGGACATTAGACATATTCCTTGAGTCTTCAAACCCTAGTCCCATACCATCAAGGCATGTGTCTAGTCTAACCATGTCAAATTTCAACGCATACATGCATAGTTTGAATAAATTTCAACATTGGCCCCATTCACTGCTTACTATGCGGGGTCAATGGAAGAAATTTTACTATGATCATTCACCTTCAAGGCAGACCCCATTCACTATGCTCACTATGAGACATCCATTATATTGAATTTTTATGCAAACATGGATGATCTCAAATATTATGCGGGGTTAGTGGAAGAAATTTGTGATGGGTGTATTTGAAGTTCCATGACAAATTTCAAGATAGTTCCGACGACAATTCTATAGAAGGGAATGACAAATGATGACAATGATAGGTGTAGCATGATGAATTTTGATGCAAATGTGGAGGATATCAAAGATTATGTGGGGACATCATACATCCTTGAGTATTGAAACCCTCCCATACCCTCAAGCCATGTGTCTAGTCTACTCATTTTACCCATCGATGTGATGTTTCTATTGTGACGTCTTGGAGTGTCGCTCCCATAGAAACCACGTCAGAGCTGATACCTCATCACGTCTCTCTTGCCACCTCCAAGAAGTCGTTCTTTCCACCTCCTAGACATCGCTCTTGCCACGTCTTAGATGTCTCTCTTGCCACCTCCCAAACATTTCTCTTGCCACCTCCAAGACGTCTCTCTTGCCACCTCTAAGACGTCACTCTTTCCACCTCTAAGACATGGAAAGAGAGACATCTGGGAGGTGGAAAGAGTGATGTTTATAAGGTGGCAAGAGAGACATCCAATACGTGGCAAGAGGGACATCTGGGAGGTGGAAAGAGTGACTTTTAGGAGGTGGCAAGAGCGACATTTGGGAGGTGGAAAGAGCGACAACCAAGACGTGGAAAGAGCGACATCTGGGAGGTGGCAAGAGTGACGTCAAATCCGGGGTTTGGAAAGTCAAATCCGAGATGACATGTGTTTGCATGAAACATTGCAATAGAGACGATATCTCTTTCGTTGGAAAAGCGACGTCATGTGAAACTACATTTGAGGGGGTCTGTTGTTTGTCGTTCTCACGACAATATAAAGTGGCAATTGCGTCAAACACGTTGTTGGAATTTGAACCAAATGTACTAGTGTTTGTATGGCTTTAGTTCTGTCTTGGTTGGGTTCCTGGGCTATCCCCTAGAAGTGATTGACTAGTGTATTTTCAATTTCGTTTTGGGATTCTCTTTCGATCCCATCTTGATCCCTAATTTTCAAGATTTTGCTGTGGGTTCTTCTTACAATGGTGGTTCTATGAAAAAACTTGGTATTCCGCTCCCCTTCCTTTAGCCACTTGATTCTAGACTTTTGGTTCCATAGAGTTTCTTCCTGTTGACATCTTGCTTCCCATTCTAGGGTCATTTGGATATATTCTCTTTTCCAATCCTCTATGTAACCCTCGTCTATGCAGAGTTCCTAGAGGATCCTCATTCTATCCTCGATATTTTTTTTGGGGGGGTTTATGTTCCTAAATATTTCCTTGTTCCACTTATTGAGTTTATGTTTGATGTGCTTGAGTCTGTTATAAAATTTGAACATCCTTGTCCCTTGATCGGGTAATTCCTCCCGCCACCATTGGTTGATGTTCTCCTTTAAGGTGGGATGTTTGATACAAAATTTCTCAAATCTAAAAGGTATGTTCTTCGTAGTGGTTTGGAAGTTTTATTCCAATTGGACTAGCCAATGGTATGAATCCCCCCATGGAAGGATGCTACAATCTAAAGTTACTCCCTACAAAATAATGGATTCAGACACCAAGAATCTATTTATATTTGTAGCTACTTGGTAGTGATTACTTTATTTGTTATTCCAGGTGAGATGGCCATTGTTGGTTCTGATGTCTACCGTCTCCATTATATCAATGAAAGCTGAGAATTCCTCTGCATATCTATCCAGTCTTCTGGTGCCACCTTTTCTCTCTGCAAGTGTCGTGATTATGTTGAAGTCCCCTGCCAATATCCAGTGGAGGTTGTAGGATCTGGCCTTTAGATTTTCTAGGTCTACGAGAATTCTCATTTTCTCCTCTAGCCTCTGGTGTCCATACACATTAGTTCATAGAATACCCTCAGTGTTACCTATAATTTGCATGATAATCGAGAGTGTGTGTCTCATGGCTTTGGCTTATAGTAGGTTCAATGATTGTGGGTTACATAAGGTGAGTATACGTCCTGCCATCTATTAGCCTTCGACAACCAAAATATTTTTATTTCTTCATTGTTTTTTATTGATTGTTTCTTGATGCAAGAGAATCGCAAGAAAGCGCAAGCAGAGGATAGTTGGATACACACCAACGCACATTTTAAAGATATTTTGAATTTCAAAAGGATGGCACATTAATGTAATATCTGGAGATACATAAATTCTCTTAATTTTTTTGGGGATTGTAACGCAAATATTGAGCATTGTTGTCATCTATCGATTGTAGACAATTAATGTAATCAATGTAAAGTAGTTGTAACGATTTTAATTCGATAAGATAGCTTAGAGTTGTAGGAGGGAAAACTCAAGAAAACATCCCTTGTAGATGTAATGTATCATTATTCTCATTCATAAGAATAGAGGCAAAAAAATAATAGGAGGGAATAGGAGAACATAGACTGTAGAAGTTGTATAGGCAGATAATTGTTGCTATAGAACCCATGTACAAAAGAACTTGAGTTAATATAAGAATTATTTGACTCAATTTCATGGTGTTTTTATGGATATTGTTTGCATCTATTGAATGGTATGTTTACAATTTGCTTATATGCTCTGTTATGCATTTGTTTCAATGCTTTATGTGTATGATTTCATGTTGAATGTATGAAGTCTGTGAGAGGGAGAGTATGAGCTTCAATTGTTTCTCTTCCTGAGAATTCTTGTAAAGAGTGCAGTGAAGGTCTGCAAGGAGTACATTGATGAGATTCTATGTTTTACCTCAGAAAATCTCAGAGAGATAGAGTTGTTCTTATACAATCAGAAGCAAAAGTACAACACAAATCCATGTAAGGTGTTCACAAGACAGGTTGAAGTCTTAGACTTTTTTTCAACCAGGTGAGTGGTTGAATAACTGATGTTGCAAGGAGTGCCCAAAGTTGGAAGATTTCAGATAATCAGATATTATCGTGAAGGATGCAAGGAGTGCATGCAAGAATCCATTAGAATCTTTGAGTTTGCAGCATGATTCAAGCTCAAAAAGAGTGAGACTTGGAAAGTTCAAAATAAGGACGAGCATCGAAGGCACGTCGTAGAAACCAAGCTCAGGAGGAAAGGACACCAAGTTATTTGGCCAGGAGTCTTTGAGAACCTGAAAAGACTGTTGTGTTTCTTAGAGGGAGAAGCATAGATATCCATGGATCATTGGATATAGTGGATCAATAGGGAGGTTAAGATTGAGTGTCTTTCAACACTCATAAGCTCGAGAGGATTAGAAATCGTTAGATCTGGAGGAACAAGAGTCATTGATTGGGCACTCTAAAATATCAAAATTTTAGGACTCGAGAGAGTGGAGGAACTTGCTACTCAGGAATCCCTAATACACAAAATCCTGACGCAATATGGACCGTCAAATATTAGGAGGCTCGAGATCGTTGATCTATGGAGAGGAATTCGCAAGTTCAGACTTCGGGAAAAGGAGAAAAGTTTCATCGTGAACTCATAAGTCATGAAATCCTAAAGCGCTCAGAGGATAGGCCCCAGGATTTGGATGGAGATCATATGGTGAAATCATAAGGGAGGAGCTAAGGATAGTTAGCCCATTTCGAGGTTTCAGGATTCAAAGGAGTCAGGGTGACTCACAGTAGGAATCCAAAAATCGTGAAACTTGAAGATCCATTTGGGCTAAGTTAGTAGTCATGCAAAGTAGGGGTTCATGCCTAGTGGTTTTTCATGTGAGCGTAACTTCTAGAAGGACTTGTGGTTTTATATGCATTGAAGGTTCTAGTGGGAACTAGAGAGCCATTTCGTCTCAAGGAAATAGGAAGATCCAAAGACCGGGAGGTCAAGCACACCCTGCTGAGGTAGGGGTGCTGCGTCAGGTGGTATCATATCTTACAATCATTGTTTTGTGTAGGCTAGAGAGGACATAAGGGAAGTTGTGAATTGAATTTTGCGTGGACAGATTGAAACAAAGCTGCCAAGGAGACGTCAAGATAGACCCATGCCCGATCCAGCCATGGAAAGGGAAATGTGAGAACTTTATACTCGATTGGATGCTATGGAGACAACACAGAGGTGAACACCTAATACTGGAGATATCAGTGAGGATGAAAGAGAAAACAAAGCTAGAGCTGAAGAAGAAGTTGTAGCCAAAGATGTTGCAGAGGAACATCTATTCAAAGTTGTTGCAAGAATAGGGGCCAGACCAAAAATGGACATCCTGGTGTATGAAGGAAACTTAGACGTCGAGGAGCTACTAGATTGGTTTAGAGCTCTGGATAAATACTTCGACTATGAGGATATCGAAGAATATAAAAAAGTAAATCATGTTGCCAGTGGACTAAAAGGGCACGCAACACTATGGTGGGATGAACTGCAGGCTGACAAGAATTGCAAAGGAAAACAAAGACTCAAAATATGGGATAGGATGGTAGCAAAGATGAAAGCCAAATTCATACCCAGAGATTACAAGATTTATCTATTCTGATGAATGCAAAATTTGAGACAGAAAGGGATGACAGTGAAGGAACACACTGAGGAATTTTATAGACTCAACATTAGAGCTGATCATCGTGAGAGTGATGATGAAAAGGTCTTTAGGTACATGAATATCTTGAGATATGAGATTCAAGATGAGATGAGCATGGTGAAAATAAACAATGTTGAAGATGCTTATCAGATCACTTCAAATTCAGAAATAAAATTGGCCCAAAAGCAAGGTCAAAGGGGCAGAGGTAGAAGTCCAAGCAGAGGCAAAGAAATTTCCCAGGACAAAGTACATAATCCCAAGGATGAAGAAAAGAAACCTCATAGCCACCCAGAAAGGGGAGGAATCTCACAAGGAGGACAATATACCAATAGGAACACTTTTCCTCGATCCAAAGGAAGAGGAAGAGGCATAGGAGGTGAAATAAAGTGTTTTGTCTGTGGAAAGATTAGACACAAATATTTTTAATGTCCTGATAGAAAAAGAGATGGAGGAGGCAAAGTTAACATTTCAGAAGACAAAAGGCAAAATTTGAAGGTAGAAGATGCAGAAGACAGAAGATCCTTAATGATGAGGAAAATTATCTTGAAGCCAAAGAAAGAGATGGAGAATCCAGTCCAAAGAAACAGTATGTTCAAAACTTCTTTCAAGACCAAGGATAGGGTATGCAAGGTGATTGTTGACAGTGGAAGCATGAATAATCTAGTATCCACATAAATGGTGGAGAAGCTGGAATTGGAAATAATTTCACATCCAAGCCCTTACAAAGTTTAGTGGTTACAAAAAGGACATCAGGTAACAGTCACTAAACAATGTTCAGTTGAATTTAAGATAGGGGGATACAGAGATGAGATCTTATGTGATGTTTTTCCCTTGGATGTGTATCATCTTTTGTTGGGGAGGCCTTGGCAATATGACAAGAATTGTATTCATGACAGAAGAAAGAACACATACACCTTGGAAAAGAATGGTAGGATGCATATGTTGTTTATAATTGAAGACAAGAAGGTGAAATAAGAAACAAGAAATACTATACTTGTCATGAGTGGGAAGGAACTTATGGACAAAGTCAAGAAGAATGGAGAAACATAGTTTGTTGTGGTGAGAAAACCTAGAGTCTTCTTGACCAATACCTCAATAGATGATCTACCTAAGGAGATTCAAGAACTGCTGGAGAATTTCGCTGATATAGTAGTGGATGATTTACCTTGATCATTGTCGTGCATCAAAAGTATAATCCATCACATTAAACTTATACCAGGAGCGATTTTACCAAACAAGGACGCCTACAGATTGACGCCGCAGGAGAATGAAGAGGTGAAGAAAAAAGGCAAAGATTTGATGGACAAAGGGTTGATCATAGAAATCTTGAGTCCATGTGTTGTGCCAACAATGTTAAGTCCAAATAAGGATGGTGGATGGAGGATGTGTACAGAATCAATGGATATAAACAAAATCACCATCAGGTATAGATTTTCTTTACCGAGGATGGGTGACTTGATGGATTGCTTGAGTGGAGAAAAGTTTTTTTCAAAAATTGATTTGAAGAGAGGATATCATCAGATTAGAGTGAGGGAAGGTGATGAGTGGAACACAACATTCAAGATGAATGATGGGTTGTATGAATGGCTTGTCATGTCATTTTCTTTGACAAATGTGCCAAGTACTTTTGTGATATTGATGAGAAAAGTCTTGAAATATTTCAGTGGGAATCTTGTAATTGTGTATCTTGATGATATATTGATCTTCCATAAGACTGAGGAAGAACATTTGAGACATTTAACTCTAGTGATGAGGAGGTTACCTGAAGAGAAGTTGTTGATTAATCTGAAGAAGACATCTTTCAAGAAGATGAAACTCATTTATTTGGGGTTCGAGATCTCTTCGAATGAGTTGAAGATGGATCCTCAAAAGGTAAAAGAAATCAAAGAATCGTCGTCTCCAAGGAATATCTTTGAAGTCAGAAGCTTTCTTGGACTAGCCATCTTTTATAGGAAGTTCATCATGAATTTTAGTGGAATTTGTGCATCAATGATGGACACAGTCAAGAAAAGACATAAATCTTTTCATTGGACAGACGAAGCAGGGAAAAGTTTCAAGTTGTTAAAGGAGAAGATAACTGGACAACAAGTTATGGTTTTGCCAGATTTAAGTAAGATATTTCGAGTGAGATGTGATGTAAGTGGATTTGCGATTGGAGCAGTCTTGAGTCAATACAATAATATAGTTGCATACTTCAGCGAGAAGATGAATCATGCCAAAAGGAATTATTCCATGTATGATAAAGAGTTTTATGCAATCATATAAGCATTGAAGAAATGGAGGCACTACCTAGTTCCAAAAGAGTTTTTTTTGTATAACGACAACTAGGACTTACAGTTTGTGACGAAACAAGAAAAATTGAACCATAAACATGCAAAATCGGTTGAATTTATGCAAAACTTTACTTTTGTTATAAAGCACATTTCTGGAAATGCTAACAAGGTTGTTGATTGATTGAGAAGGAAATGTTTGATTCTGCAGGAGTTTTGTGTGAAGACCTTAGGTTTTGATAGCCTTAAGGACATGTACATCAATGATTCAGATTTCAAGGATGCTTATGAAGCATGTGAGAATCCTTTTCTAAGAGATAGAATCCAGTGGATTGAATATTTATTCCAGGATGGATTTCTATTGAAAGGAAACTAGTTGTATATCCTGAAGAGTTGTATGAGGATATATGTCAAGAAATTTGTCAACGGATGTAGAATTTTCCAGCGTGTAAAGGGGAAAAGAGAGAACACATGATTGTATCAACCATTTCCAGTACCGTAGAGGTTGTGGGACACGGTAATCATGGATTTTGTCTTAGGATTTACAAGGAAACAAAGAGGTTTTGATTCCATATTTTTGGTGCTCGAAAGATTCTAAAAAATGGCACATTTTATTCCATGTTAGAAAACCAGTGATGCAACACACATTGAAAACCTATTTTTCAAAAAAGTTGTTCAACTTCATGGTTTACCCAAGAGTATTGTTTTAGACAGAGACACCAAATTTGTTGGTCATTTCTGGAGGACACTATGGAAAAAGTTGGGGACGATTTTATCTTTTAGATCAGCATATCACCCTCATACGGATGGATAGAATCAGGTAGTAAATCGAAGTTTCAGAGACTTATTGAGGAGTTTGGTAGTTGAACATCATAGTCAGTGGGATCAGATTCTGTCGCAAGAGGAATTTGCATATAATGACTCACCTAATAGGAGCACATGATAGAGCCCATTTTAGATAATGTATGGAATGCATCCAAGAGGAGTATCTGAGTTGAGAGACTTAGATAAAAATGAGTTTAGGAGTGCTGGAGTGAAATATTTTGCAACAAAGTTGCAAGAGATCCACAGTAATATTAAACAGAAGTTGCAGAGTTCCAACTAGGAATATAAGCACAGAGCAGATCAACACAGAAGAGAGATTCAGTTTGAAGTGAGATATATAGTCTTAGCACATCTAAGAAAATAAAGGTTCCCAAGGGGAACATATGACAAGTTGAATATGAAAAAGATAGGGTCGTGTAAGATTCTGAAATTTTTTGAGGAAAATGCTTATGAGATAGATTTGGAAGATGATGTGGGCATATCACCCATATTCAACGTAGCATATCTTTATCCTTACAAAGAAGATGAATCATATTGGGAAGAGAATCAAGAAGAATTCCAGTGGGTCAAACAAATGCCTGTAGTTGAAAATCAACAGATGGAAAAGATCATTGATCAGATAGTTGGTAAGAAGGCTTGGAGGAAGACATATTTTGAATATTTGATAAAGTGGAAGCGACACCCGATTGAATATGCTAGTTGGGAAAGTGAAGACTATATCTAGAAACATGGAATAACAGTGTAGGAGCTCATGGACAGGAGTCCATGATTTTTTTCAGCCAAAGGAGTATGATGGAGGAGCATCGCAAGCAAGTGCAAGCACAGGACAATTGGATACGCAACAACACACATTTTGAAGATATTTTGAATTTCAAAATGATAGAACATTAATGTTATATCTAGAGAGACATTAATGCGAAATCCCAATGCGCTTGGAGGAGAGGCCCCAGGATTTGGCTAGAGGTCATATGGTGAAAGCGTAAGCGAGGAACTAAGGACTGTTAGCCCATTTCAAGGTTTTGAGAATCAGAGGAGTCAGGTCGACTCGCATCAGGAATCCTGAAATCGCGAAACATGAAATTGTGAAACCTGAAGAGCCATTTGGGCTAATTCAATGGTCACACCAGTGGTCACACAGAGTAGGGGTTCGAGCCTAGTGCTTGTTTGTGTGGGCGTAACTTCTAGAACGACCGATGGTTTTATATGAATTGAAGGTTCCACTGGGAACTAGAGATCCATTTCGACTTAGAGAAATAGGAAGATCCAAAGACCGGGAGGTAAAGAAAACCTTGTTGAGGTAGGGGTGCTGCTACATTTTCATTTTGTTTACAATGCATTTTGTCTCTTGAATGAAACAGAGGTCATATTGTTCCTTTCTTAGTCTATTTTTAAGTATTATTTTCTTTCGTGAGCTATTTAGGCCTCTTATATTCCATGTTATAATACTCACTTAAACATGTGGGGGGAGTTGGGAAATATATTTTTAATCTTACCTGAATTTATCAGCAAGGCTCCTAGTTCTTGTAGGGCTACACTGTTTGATTTCCTTCCTTTCTTCCACCTTGCATAGGATGTATATCTCCCTTTTAGGGTTGCTTGTGATATATTAACATATTTTCCATGTTTGTGCTTGATTTCTTTGAAGGTGGATGATATCCAATAATCTAGCAGTAAGGAGTAAAACCTCATCTAGATTGGGACATGTTTAAAGGTTTCTTTCTATGGGGATAAGTTTTCCTTCCACAACCACATTTATAGCCTTGTTTAGGCATGGATGTATGCCCCCCTCTCAAAGACTTTATCCCTATCCTCTAGGTTCATGAATAATGTTGTGAATAATCCTTTTGAACCCAGGTGGAGTTACACTTCTTCACTTGGCTTCCATTGATATTTTATCCAGTTGCACAACGTTCTTTCTATGGGCCACAACCCCATGAACTTGTAGATTAGTGCATGCCTCTTCATATGGTCTTGATATAGTTTCATTTGTTGGTGTTCCAGTATAACCTTGGGTATCATTGTTGTTTTAGGTTTACATGGGTTGCGCCCATCTGCCCCACTAGGGTTTGTTGGTTCCTGCAAAACCTTATGGGCCTATCTGGCTTCCTCACCCACACGATCCGTTTTTTCCTGGTTTCTCTCCTGGTTCTTTTCTGATCCTGATCTCGAGGTGCTTGTCAATAGTTCTTTGAAACCAACACCTTGTGGTCCTTTCCCCCTATCCACCAGTACCTTCTTGTATGATGGGGTGCCACTCCCACCCCCTTTGGTAACCATTCTTAACATTTTTGAGACCGTGACTGTCAAACCCTATCTTGCACTTTCTTAATATGTAACAGTAACTTTGCATTGATAGAAAAATTGATAAAAGACATCAATTTTTCATGTCAAAGCCTCATTTACAAAGATACAAGAAAGAACAGTTTTAAAATCTACAAAATATCACATACAATAGATAGAAATAAACCTTGAAACATGGGGAAAACATCCACTGCAATTATTCCCACAACTAAAATATCTTATAGTACTTTTCGCTGTAACAAAAAGACAGAAGCAATGAACATTTCATGTCAATGTCTCATTTACAGAATGATAAGAAATAACAAATTTAAATCCAAATATCTAACTCCAATGTGATGGATTGATATACCAATTACGATTCCTTCAAAATTCAAGCTAGCTTCCATTTTCAACAAAGAAGGGCTTAAAAGTATGAAGACTCAAAAAATAGAACATAATTAACGATACCCCATAAAACTGATAAGAACAAAATGAAAAGATCATAGAATAAATGCAATTTGAACTTGCATCTTCATTCTTGTGATTAGTTTCCTACACCTTAGATTGAGACTCTACACCCTTAACTATATTGTAATATTCACATAGCTCATATGGGTAATATATGAAGTCGATTCCATTGCTTTATCTCTCTCTTAATCAGAGTAAGTAAAACCCATATGTATTGGATGAGAGTATATACTCTTTGAAACAAACTTGTTAATGATCTATTACCCTTTGTATTTACACAAGAATTTAGTTGAAGATAATGTTCTATTACCCTTTGGATAAGATACTAGTTGAAGATGGTGATGTATTATCCTTTGTATTTACACAAGCATTGGAATCACATACAAGTGTAATACATACTTGTTGATACTTAGTGCCATTTATTTTTAGTGACATCCCATGTAGTTAATAAGATATAAGATTAATATCACAATACATATTGATTATGGTAAATAGGTAACATGATATCACCTTGTTGAACCTTAAGATAAGTTGTTCTTGTATTCCTGATATCATAGTAATGGAATGGCTCTATTCCTATTGTATTACAGGTTAAGATAATGCCTTTAGTTCTTATTATATACTACCCTTTGTAGTTAACTGTCATTTTGTTTGCTTCATGACCTTGTGTTATAGCTCATACAACAACCTTTAACTGTAACTCGACAAATAGGGAAGAGGTTAGTAGTATCCCTATTCAATGGAAATACTTCCTTATAGTGATCATTGTTCTAGTACTAGGATGATATTCACAATATGGAATGTTATGGAATTAATGGGAAGCAATATCATTTTCTCCTACACAATGAGAGATTCAGACTAGTGTAATTGGTAGCTTATAATTAGATACATTACTCATACCACGAAGATGTATTGATAGTTAGTTTTGTACTAATTTCCATATTCAAGTAATGGTAATAAGCCAAGATAATCCAAAATCAATGGTAATAAGCTAATATAACCTGCAATCAATCATGAAGGTGAATAAGAATCCGTTTGCTCAAAGAGGAAAAAAAAAACACAAAATTAGATGATCATTAGACAAGCTCATGATGCCCACTCAATCTTGAAACTGCTTGAAAGGTGAGAAAAGAGTAAGATAAAGATGTTTTTTTTTCATCCCTATTGGTCATGACATTAGATTCATAACAAAAATGACAAAACTTGGCTATTCAATATGCCCTTAGTGCATAAATTACCTTAAAGCATGTAAAATCATATTCCAAACTTAGACAATTCAAACTCCTTGATATCATGTTTATGAATGCATAATATTCAATCTTCAATTCCAACAAATTAGTGCCTTATATATTGGATTATGGGGTCTCTTGTTTAGGATCCAAGGTTTATTACTTCTGTAGGGGTGTACGCCTTTTTTACTCCCTAAAGAAAACAAACTTTAGCAAGGTAAATCTAGAAGGGTGTAAGCCCTTTACTCCTTGTAGAAACCTTTGCAAAATATCCTCTTCAATGAAAACAAGATAGATCATGATAGAGGGTGTATGGAATTATACTTCTTCAAGGGCCTAACAATATTAACCTTAAAAAACAAGAAGAAACAACACAATTGAATAAATTCCTTTCTTAGTTAAAGAGATAACATACAAAAACACTTACATAACAATAATGTTCCGCCACATTTCCAATAAAATAAGCATAAAGTGGTAGCACTAGACTTCATTCTAATAGAAAGTAAAAAATCATGCACAATACACCAAGAGAGATGTAGAGAGAATTTCCCATGTAGAGAGAATATTTCATCCAAGAGAGTATGTGATTCTCAACCACATGATGATAAAATGAGAGTGAAATGACCTTTATTTATACAAGGTCATCTAACCCTAATTTGATCACTTTACAAGTCAAAAACAAAATACAAAGAGGGTCGACCCTCTAATTTGTCTTTACAATTTGCAAAAATGAAACAACATTAAATTAAAACCCCCTAAAGGTTGATGTCATTCTCTAAAGGGTGACATTAGGCCTCCAAGATAGACATTGAGCTTCTAGGTGAAAGTCATTAAACCTCCAAAGGCCACGTGTCACCTCATCATGTGCTAGGGTGAAAATACATACATCTCTTGCCATAAAATCACATCACATCACCAACATTACCATAAAAAACCCATCATAACCCCATGAAGAAAGGTGGCATAAAGGGATAGGATATGATTTCCTAGGCCTCCCAATGTCAATGTTTAGGTGCGAGGGGCCTCAATGTGATCATCTCATGTTGTCCAAGTTCCTCCAAAGGAAAATTTCATCTTCCCAAGTGTGCCATGAGTGGGGGTACATCATCCATCCTATGGGCTCCTAACCCCTATGAAGGTCCTAGTGACCTAGTTCCTCCATGGAAAATATTTCACCAGGGAAGTTCCTGCAAAGACAAACGAGTACACCCTCCAATGGTTCACAAGTCACATATATCATTCCAATTAATCCATATTTAATAAAAAAACCATGAAAACATCTACATCAAATCCCCCCTTTTCAAAATAAAAAAATCCTCAAAGACCTTATACAACTTGCCAAATTTAAGTATTAGAAGATTGTCATGGTGCCCTATTGGGTAAGTCAATCCCTAAGTCAAGGCATGTTTCCAAAGAGGACCCTCTCTAAGTCATGTAAATGATTATGAGGTGGATGGGGGTGTTACTTTTGGGAATGAGGTTTCTTGACATACAAGGGCTCATATTGTCTCATTTATAGGTCCCTTTGTAGAGGGTGTGTTGCATCCTCATTTGCAATGCAACATTTTCCCATGCCCTTTATTTTCCATCAATTTATTATGGTCCAAAACATTGAATGCTATGTGTAATGGAAAATAAGAATCACTTCAATTCCACTTCAAGCTTATAATACACAAAGTGTCATGTGAAAAAAAAGTAAAAGACATTGCAAGGTGCATTCCCTCAATAAGGAGGAAATTTATTTAATTATGTGTTTTTCTTTTTACAGCTCCTTGAATTTTTGGAGAAACATTTGATTTCTTTCAAGACCTTAGGGTGAGAATATAGAGGGTAATGTATGGCTTTTATCTTTTTCCAAATACAAAATTGTTAAGTACCTATATGAGATCTGGAAATACAATCACCACAAATACTGAATGCACAGTAGATCCATAGAGAAAGATAGAATAAACCACACTTTATTATTACCAAACCCTTGAGGTAGGGAAACACCATACAATGGATCCTATTATGGAAGGGATCCTCTCCTGATCACTTGCCTCTTCGAGGGGGCATCCTCCTATTGAGCTACTGCTCCAAATACAATATTTCTCTTCATGTCCCATTACATTGCTTGAACCCATTTATATAGTGCTACCATCACCTAAGAAGATTCTATAGGAGGAATATTCTAGAAGAAGAA
>SNQJ01S0121290.1:0-27055 GCA_010110895.2 Picea sitchensis | reverse complement strand
TGTTGTAATATTACGACAATGTTACATTGTTGTAATATTACGACAATGTTACATATTGTTGTAATATTACGACACTGTTACATTGTTCTAATATTACGACAATGTAACATTGTTGTAATATTACAACAATGTAACATTGTCGTAATATTACAACAATATGTAACATTGTTGTTATATTACAACAATGTAACATTGTTGTTATATTACATCAATGTTACATTGTTGTTATATTACAACAATGTTACATTTTTATATTAGAACAATGTAACATTGTTATATTATAGTTACATTCTCATATTATAACAATGTAACATTGTTATATTATGGTTACATTTATTTCAATATTACATTGTTATAATATAACAATGCTACATTGTTATATTATAAGAATGTTACATTGTTATATTATAACGATGTAACATATAACAATGCAACATTCTTATATTATAAAAATGTTACATTGTTAGAACATAACAATGTTATATTATAACATTGTTATATTATAACATTGTTATGTTATAACAATGTTATATTGTTATATTATAATAATGTTATGTTATATCATAACAATGTTATATTATAACATTGTTGTATTATAACATAATATTATAATATAACATTGTTATATTATATTATAACATAACATTGTTATGTTATATTATAACATAACATAGCATTTAACAATGTTAAGTTATAACATTGTTATAATATAGCAATATAACATTGTTAAGTTATAACATTGTTATATTATAACATAATATTATAATATAACATTGTTGTATCATTGTTATAATATAAAAATGTTATATTATAACATTTTTATATTATAACAATGTTATATTATAACATTTTTATATTATAAAATATCTTTATGTTTTTTTAGGTATTTATGGTTTTTTTTTTTAAGGTTTTTGTATAAATTTTAATTTTTTGTTGTAGTTTTAAGGTTTTTCAACTTATTTTTGTTAATTTTATTTAAATTTTGTATTAAAATTTTTATTTTTAATTTTTTAATTTGGGGTTTTTGTGTATATGTTTTTAATTTTTGGGGTTTTTGTTTCACCTTTTAAAAGTTTATTTAACATTGTTATGTTATATTATAACATAATACAGCATTTAACAATGTTGCTATAACATTGTTATAACATAAAGCAACATAACATTGTTAAGTTATAACACTGTTATATTATAACATAACATTATAATATAACATTGTTGTATCATTGTTATAATATAATTACTGTTATAATATAAAATTGTTATAATATAACATTTTATATTATACCAATTGTATTATAACAATGTTATATTATAACAATGCTATATTATAACATTTTATATTATAAAAATATCTTATGTTTTTAGGTATTTATGGTTTTTTTATTTTTAAGGTTTTGTATAACTTTTAATTTTGTTGTAGTTTTGCCTTTCAACTTTTTGTTAATTTTGTTTAAATTTTGCATTAAAATCTTTATTTTAAATTTTTTAATTTGGGGTTTTACATACTTTTAATTTTGGGGGTTTTTGTTTCACCTTTAAAGTTTATTTGCTATACCTTTATTTTTACATTTTCTATTTTCTTTTTTATTTCCTTCTCTTACTATATATATATATATATAATTTTATGGTTTTCTTTCCTCTTTAGTTTTTTAGGTTTTTTTAATTTGGTTTTTCTCATATAAATTTTGTTCTTTAAAAACACTTTTGTTTTTGAAATTTCAATTCTCTTTGCTTTTTTTTTTAGTTTTTAATTGATCCAAAAAATGAATTATATTTTCTTCTAAATATTTAAAAATAGTGTTATTTAATCACAATTATTTTCTATGTATTGAAGATAAAAAAAATGTGTTAAAAACAATATTTTCCAATTATATTTAAAATGTATGGAACCATAACTTAATTAAGGACATATAATTATATGAAAAATCTTAATTTCAAAACAATAAATGGTGTACAACATTTTTAACATTGGGATGAATAATGTAAATATGATTAAAAACATGACTAAATAAAAAAAAAAAATAGAAAAATTTGAAAAATAGATGAAAAACATGGTTGAGAAAAAGGAAAAAAAAAAACAAAATCGAACAATTCTGAAAATAAATGAAAAGATGAGCATTTAAAAAAACAAAGTGGAAACCTTATGTATCAAAAATTTTAAAATATCAAAAACCAATTAAAATGGAGGGGGTGCTACTCTAAGAGCACCATTTTAAAAACAGGTAAAAACTTCTTGACCCCCTTAAAAATGAGAACTCAGAGAGTTCCTTTAAGTTGGTAACTGTGTTTAAAGGGTAAATATGGATTTAGTTCTTACTTGGCAATGAATCGACACATGGACCGGGTAGTTTGATGGTGGGGGGTTCTCGTTCTTTCGGTAGTTTGAAAATCTAATCACTACAGAGATCCTTCTCTCTTTTTAGTCACTCGGTAAATAAAGGTGAAGAAATGATGGGTGAGCAACTTCTTTTATAGGATTTGTGAGTAATAAATGTAATGAGTGGAAGTTGTACGTTTCTACCGGAGGAAATTATGGGAAGTCCTCCAATATAACATGGAGGACTTTGTGTCAAAGTCCCTAGTGTAAGCTAGAGGACTTGATGTGAAGTTCATCGATGGTCACGGAGGGTAAGGGATGAAACTTGGTTTGGACAAAGATAGTAGGAACTCTCCGTCAACTTGGGGAGTTTACATAAAGTCGTGCAATGGTAAAAATATCCTTTAGAGACTTTTGAAGGAAGTCTACCGATGGTTACTGAAGTTGTTGTAGGGAACTTCTCTAGTATACACTAGAGGGGTTTACACAAACTTGCCTGGAAATAAAGAACTCATTTTCGAAAATTTTCTTAAGTGCCCAAAGTCAAAAAAATGAAAACTCAACCAAAATATGAAACTTGAAGTGGCATTCTTAGAGAGGAGAATAAATCATTAAGAAAAATGAGTCAAGGAGTTTTCAAAGAAGAATAAAAGGGGGCTCAATTTTCTTGGAGGGGGCTTAACAAGAAAATGTACAAGAAAATGGAGGGTTGTTGGTGCTTGTCATAACAGTTCCCTATGTGGTCCTCCAATGCTTGAATCTTTGTGGGCCCCTCAAGGGTGATGTAATGGATGGAGGATGATATCCATAAAGTGTCATAAATGGGATAATTTTTGATGAAAAAGGAAGGATGTGGTGTTGTACCACCATTTTCTCCAAGGGAAACCACTTGACTATCAGGTTCATTTATCATATGCAAAGCAACAAAGATATCCTTTCTAGACATTTATTGACAATCTCTTTTTTCGTGATCGCATTGAGGGTGGTAAGATGAGTTGTGAGCCAATTAAGCACCCAAACAAAAAATAATCCAATCCAAAATTTTCAAAGGAAAATTGATCTTTTGCATAATTACATAATCTTAGACTCCATGCATATTTCTTTGAAACTTTATTTCCTGAATTCCATGACTATTGTAATTTGCTTTAAAAGAATGAGGAAAGAGAGAAAAAATGGGCATAATTTGTCAATCAGTCCACTACTACCATGACTTTATAGTATTTCCCAATCCCAACCACCCAACCATGGAATCTTTATTGTTTCTCCCTTATTTTTTTTGGTAGACTAAACATTTAGACACAAAATTTTGAACATCACTTGTAAGATCCTTCCTAGAAAAATCCTTCTTTATCCTGCAGGGTACACTTTCAAGAATCATGAATGTCCTCCCATAGGATAAGTTTGAAATTCCGTATGAACTTTGTTTGAGTTGGGAATTATTACATAAATATAGGTAATCATGATACCATAGAAAATCATTTTCCATGCCAAAATTATCCTGGATGAACTGGGTCCTCTTTTATTTGTTGAATGATCTTCCATACCTCTTGGTCTTGCTTCTATTTTGTCCTTTATTCTTCCATCCAATTAGATTACAAAATAGAAATAACACATGGTGAACCTTCGCTTTCTTCTTATTTCCTTGAAAGGGAATATACCACAACATTATGTTTTCCTTTTTGTAGATATTTTCAAACTCATAACCTAGCATCTTTTTAATGCATTTTTGTTGCTCTTCCAAAGACAATCATTGATCCAATAAGTAATTCAAACCATCGTAGATTGATTTTTACTTGAAGTTTCTTCCTATTAGGTAAGTGTGTCATTTCTTAATTGCATGTTGTATGACCAACATTTCATTTTCATAAATGGGTTTTGAGTAAGTTTTTTCCTTTAAATTGGATGCTTTCAAAGGCAAGGGCCTTCCTTATTGCATTAAAATAACACAAATTCCATGGCCCGAGGCATCAAAATCCATAATAAATGTTTTCTTGAAGTCAGGGTTGGCGGAAATGAGACTTGTACACATAGCCTCCTTAAGTTTTTCAAAATATTTGGTCACTGCCACCAAGGAAAACAGTTTCTCATTTAATAATGTTGTTAGAGGTGGTGTTGTTTGACCATAGTTCTTGAAATGTTTTTGGTAATAGTCTATCAATCCTAAGAATCCTATAAGTTTCTTTAAGGTTTTGGAGTTGACGATTCCCTCATAGCTTTAATTTTTTAGGGTCCACTTTACACCTTCAAGGAGATACAATATGATCCACTTATTCCACTTCTGAACCCCAAATGCACACTTGGAAGGATTTACATAAATTTGTTTCTCTGCTACCACTTTGTAATACTCTATCAACATGCTGTACATGCTCTTCCCAATATTTTCCTTAGATTAGTATGTCATCCAAAAATACTAATACTGTAATTTCTAAGGGCTTGAAAATAGAATTCATCAAGTTTCTTTGAAATGTTGAAGGTGCATTAGTAAAACCAAATGGCGCTAGCTAAAAAAATCATAATGACCTTAATGTGTTATAAAAGCTATTTTAGGAATGTCTTCCTACCTCATTCCAATTTTATGATATCCTAACGCAGATCCAACTTAGTAAATAATTCTCTCTCCATTCAATGCATCTAATAACTCATCAATGATAGGAAGAGGAAACATGTCTTTGATGGTCATTTTTTGAGTTATCTATAATATGGACACATACCATGAACCTACCTTTTAAATCCATCGCTAATTCTGTGAAGAGAAAGAACTTTGGCTAGGGTGAATGATGCCAACCTCTTATATTTCCTAGATCATATATGCTCAATATCACTGTATATGGATAATCAGAAGGCCTAATGTTAGGGTGATACACTCCCTGTTGTAAAATGAATAACATGGCTTCATGATCTCAGAAAGTGGAAGACCCTTGTGTATTTCACCTCAAATACCTTGGAATGCTTGTTGATAACTATTTAGATATTCCAATTGAGTAGAGGATATAGATGTTTAAAAATCAAGTGAGCACAATTTGCAATTACACCCTCGACACGTCCCTTTTTTGAGTAATTTTTCATGCTATTAGATCTATCACTTTAGAGGTTTTCCTCGATACCTCTAATCTCAATTTCTTTTCCATCTAAGAAAAATCCATGAAAACTATTGAAAATTAAGGGCCATCGTTCCCAATGATTGTAACAATTAGACCCATAATACAACATCAAATAATTAATCCATGTAACAAACATGCTGCAATAAATAGTTAGATTATTAATTACAATTAATTTAATAATCTAACTGTCTTAAAAGTTAGCTAAACAATAATTATTTATTAGAATAAATATTAACTAATTAATTATTATTAATTACTTGTTCATGATTGTCAAGGATTACTTAATTTTTAATTACCTATTAATTAATTAAGTAAAGAATTAAAGGGGGTTAATAAATTATAATATTGTTAAATTAAAGATTATGTATTTGGGAAGGGATAGGACATTAAACATGGGATACAATAATAAATAAAGGGATATGAATATGAATAATGGATAAGGGCATTAACTACAAAGGATAAGATAATTAATAAATGGATAAGGAAAGTAATGAAGGAGGGGGCTCAGAAGGGCAATATACGTGGAGAGATCTATGGGTGGAAGGCATTCTTTAATAAAGAGGCATTACCATTTGGGGATCAGACAATAGAGAAAGTGGGAGTTCTAGAGTCTGATCAGATCAACACGTGCACCGGGTTTGGTCAAGGTTTTAAAGGTCAGGGCTGTGATATATCCATATGCTATCCCGAGCTAGGAAGGTCCGAGAAGTTGGTAGGGTGGAACAAGGTTTGGGCAATGTTTACACAGTTCAAAGAAAGGCCTCAATGTGGCAAGCAGACAAATAGAGGGTTAGCATGAGATCCGTGTATTTAAAATTATGTATTTGTTTTTATTCTATTATAAAATTTTATTATTCATTGATTAATTTAAAATGCATATGTGCTCAAAAAAAGGAATTATTGAATTTATTTGAATCAAGTAGATATTACTGTCAATTAGATATTATTGTTACAGTTTATTAATTAAGGAATGTTAAATTCATATGGCCACTACACATGGTATCGAGCTTATCATTCACAATTTGGAGCCCATACAAATTCTCAGTCTAACTCCAAATTACCTAAGCTGCAAACCAAAAGAACTATTATTTTGATTATATATATAAAAAAAATATAAAAGAAATTACATATTGAAAATGTAAAAAACAAATTTACCAAAGTAAAACAAGGAAATATGAATACAACTAGGTTGTTACACAATCGAAAGCATCCTTGTGGTCGCTTTTTTCACTGTCATTATCTTTACCAGAAGATTCTTGGACAATGATAGAATGTACTCTAAGAAGACCATCCTGAGCAGGACAGACAAGTTCATTCTTATTGTCATCGTCATCATCCTTCTCCCTTGTCCCCTCATTAATGGTGAGCTGAAGATTACTATCATGCGCTCATCAATGCCTGGAACAACATCAACAACTCTGATCTTTGAACATGTTTCTTGTCTCATAGAATTTATTATTTTCCCCATTTCCTATAAATAACTATATCACATTACTAGGAACAATATCCGATACACAGATTGCCACACCATGCATAGTTTGTCTTTTACCAAAGGCTTAGAGTTCCGCCTCTTATTTCTATCATTATTCTCCACAAGGTCGTGTTCCGTACATTTTCTCTTTCTAGAGTACAACCCGGCCATGGCAGGCAATCCTTTCATAGTTAAGATCTCTTAGTATTTTAAGGAAAAACACCTATAACAAAACAGAAAATCCAAAGCAAGCCACAAACTTTCAATTCAGTGTCCAAATAACTACAACATGCACCAACCAGCTAAGAAAGAAAAAACTTCAATCATTTAAAGGGTTTTTAAATAAAAACCCTAGTACAAAATTTTTTACAGAACATTTCCTAACTAGAACATTCAAATATGATTGACAATCTCTAGTCGAAGACAAAATGCTAGAAATAAACAACCGCAGCTCCCAGTAAGAAAGAAAACCCTAAAAACCATAAATATAGACGAGGACAAATTACTGGGAGAAAAAACAGTAAGGTATAATCCTCCTAATGCAAAAAATCCAAGATGTTGTAGTATGGCTCAGGACTAATATAACTAAAAGAAACAACCACAATCTTAATAACAAGGAAAATAACTATTGAAATACCCCATAACAAAACTCAGAGAGGAAATACAAAGCTAGGAATGGAAGAAAAATGTATATAATAAATACAAAATAAAATCGAAGCCATGCATAAATACATACCTGGGAATGACAGGCAAGCTATCAAATAAGGCTAGAAGAAAAAGATCTTCAGTGTCTGTGGGCTTAAAACCTATCCGCCTTCTTAACTCTCCTTGGTCGTTCAACCGATACAATAAATCACAGCCTCCAAGTATCAATCAAAACAGTTTACGTATTCTGTGGTACTAATTTTCTTTTTTATGCTATGCATTAGGGCTTGCTATATGACCAATTTCTTCAATTCGAAACACGATTGCCGTGGCACCTTGCAGTCTCCTGAAACGGACCACATCAAGAATTCTATTCTCGCGCATGCACAGAGAAGGAGGAGCCTCCCGGTGTGAAAGACTCTGGATGGACGGACAAACGAACAGGCAAATAATGAGCATTACTTCCAAGACCACACAGATGTCGGTAGGACGTTAGGACTCGAAAGGATGGAGAGGAGAAGGGAATCTGGGATGCCAAAAGTTCATTAATAACACAGGCGCCAGATTTCAATGGTAGAACAATAATAACAACAGAAAAATACCATGTAACACCTAATGCATCAAGTGCCCAAATCAGGCGACAAGTAGGGAGGAGCCCACGAGGGGCACAATATGCACTACGCAGCCTGCAAAAAACCCAAAATGCATGGTGTATAAATATGTGTATAGAGGGAGAAGTCTGGTTTGACCCCATGACTCCAGCATCCATAGCAACTACAACTACAAACACGCCACCGCCAAGAAACTACAACAACCAGCAGCCAGTACCAACACTGCTCCTCAACACAACGATCTTCCCATATGGTGACCGCAACCAGAACAGTGCGATGGAGTATAACTGAGCTAGGGTAAGAATGCACCCACCGAAACTCAAAGATGAATGGGTTAAACAACTGGTATGATGAAGAAGAAGAGATGCAGAGCGAAATCGCCGAGAGAGAGCATAATGGAGAGAGGTCGAATGATAGGATTTCAAGGAAGGGTTGGGCTGGAGTTAGGGGTTGAGAAAAGATGGAAGGTAGGGTTTTAGGGTTAGGTATGAAGAACAAGTGGGAAGGAGGGGGGCACGTGGGCCTCTTGTGCTAGGACCCACTGCCTGACTCTAGATTTTTTTAATTCATTTATTTAAATTTTTTCCTATTAATGTTTAATTTATTAAATATTAATTATATAATAACAATAGTATTTAAATCTAAATACATTTACTAGTGATAATTAATCAATCAATTAAATGAGAATAATTAGGAAGATTAATTAATTGAAGTGGTTAATTGAATTAAGGATTAGCTAGGTGATAAGTAAGTAAATTAAATAAAGCAGTTTTTATTTCGAATTAGGGATTTTAAAATTAAATAAATTAATTTTTTTTATTTTTATTTTAATTAACTTTTAATGTTAGAGGGTCAATGGGTTGGGTTTTGAACCCAAGACCACTCACCAAGTGATGCACCCAAGAAAAGCAATAACACCAACACACCACACACAAAAAAAAAAAAAAAAAAAAAAAAAAAAAAAAAATAGTTTAATTATCAATAATACCAAGGTACTAGCCTCAATAATAAGTGTCAGGCTCATGAGACCTTACACACAATTCATCGAGCCAAGCGCCAAGCCTCTCCACTCCATTCCACTAGTCAAGTCAACGCTAAATCTCAATGCAAACAATCGACAACATCAACACTACGCGCCAAGGAAAAACTCACGAGTCAAGCACCAGAGGACATTTAGTTAGGCTTAAAGGTTAAAAGGCTTAGATCAGGGACAAGCCGAAGGAGGCGTATATGTTCAGGAGAGGCTAGGAATTGGCGGTATGGGCGCAATATGCCAGCATAATACGTTTTGCACCACATTTTTCATAGGCTTAATAAACTGCTTAGACGCCTTTAACTCAACTCCTAACCTAGCCAATCCCTTAAAGGAGTAATGTTTGTTTACGTATTGTGGCAAAGAAAACTTACGCCTAACCCCTCGCTTTCTAGTTTGAGTAGCTCACTAATTTGAAATATTCTTGAACTCACCCTGACAAATTCGGTTGATGCGTGCTGCGCTATTGCCGTGATGGTCGACTCAAGGGAGTCGAGGCGGGAGCGTCAGTCGCAAGCACCGCCAACACCGCCAAGCACCGCCAACACTCCACCATCAGCCTCGAATCCAGCCCTCATACTAAGCCATTGGAAGCCATTAATGAGACTTTAAAGGGCGACAACCAACAGGGACTGAAGTGGAACTCCCATTGTCTGGGACGGGTAATCCAGAATCATCATGGAACTCAAGGGGAGAATTTCCTCTTGAAGACATCACGCGAGAATTATAGAAGATCAAACTTCCGGAATGCTCCGGGTTGGCCAGTTGAACGCATCGAAGCATGGCTGGAAGGCATGACAAGGTGTTTTTCCTTAAGGGACTATGTGTGTCCAACTCAAAGGCAAAGTGATTTCCATTTTTAGTTAAGAGACATTGCCTTGAATTGGTGGGGCAACCCGGAAAGACAATCGCATCTTACCCTTATTACGATCTTGGGAATTTTTCGAGGAGAGGTTCCAAAGGAAATATCTACCATTACCACGAGGAACAATAGGTAGGGCATTTCATGCCTTAGTACAGGAACAGAACCATAGAAGAATATGAGATCAGATTTATGGAACTGGCCAAATATGTTTCAGATATGGATAATGACCAATTCCATAAAACTAATCTCATATTCTTCTATGGATTGAACCCTAAGATAAGAGCTATGGTGCGAGTGGAAACAATCTTCGTGAGTGCAGGCAAAGTGGAAAAAATGTATGCTATGCTAAGAACACATGAACTTAATCAGAGGTACAAGACCAACCTTTCCACATCATCCTAGATTTGTAGGAAAGGCCCCGTGGACTTTTCCTAGGGGAGGGGGGTCAAGGACACCGCCATATGGTAACATAGTCACACCAATGATAGTAGCCACAGGGATTTCAATGTAAGCCGAAAGTGAAATATCTCGTTCATCGCCAACAACTTAGACAGGTCCACAACCATCTCGTGGAACAACTAGTAGGGGCAAGGATTCCAGGGGAAGGAAATCATTTCGGAATCAGTCACATAACAATGCAACGGTTCAATCTCGTATTACCCTGCTAGTGCTGAGGACCCCATTACCAAGCAGGATCATTTCAGAGTTACAACTGGTTCTGCATAGAGAAGGAAAGGCACCGATGGGGAGAGCAAGTAGAAACCACTAGATTTACGCAGTGGTTAATAATAATCACCAAAGTCAACATCAATCCACTGCAGGAGCTATCGTGCATGCTAAATCATATTAATGTCAAGATTTTGTTATTTGATTCTAGTGCGATCGATAGTTTCCATTTCAACCATCTACATTAGAAAAGAGTGGGTTGGCGTTCTATGAGCATGATGAATTTAAAAAAGCTTCAGATGGATTCCGGGGAAAACAAGTGGTAGGACCTAGTGTTGATAATTGTATAGACCGGGAGTGTGTACTACTGTGTTGAAGGTGTACGTCACCGCTTTAGCATACGACCTAATCATTGAATGGATTGGTTAGCAGATCACCACCCAGCTTTGGTAGATTGTTTCATAAAGAGGGTGTTTTGTGTCAACGATGAAGGAAGACCAAGGGGACATCTAGGGTTTACGAAAAGTGTCGCTATTAATTTTTATATCAACTATAGCTGTTGCCGATGCTTGAGGCAAGGGTGTTGAATTTATGTAGTTGAGGCAGTGAATGAAAGGAAGGAACTCTCATTGGATCGCAAGATTGGCATTGTCAATTTCGCATGTTTTTCCGGATGAGTTACTAGGGTTACCTCTCGAGAGGGAGCTTGATTTACCATTGAGCTAAAACCTGTAGAACTCCGATCTCCAAGACTGATTACGACAGAGCCTGAACTTTGAGAATTGCAAATGTAGTTGAAAGAGTTTGACTTAGGATAATAAGGCCTAGTGTTTCACCGTGGGCAATAACACCAATAAATTTTGTAAAGAAGAAGGGTGGGATCCATGACTATGTATAGACTACAGGACCTGAACCATGCTATAGTGAAAAATAAAATCTACAATGTCGCTAATAAAATCTCTTGATTAGATGAAAGGAGAAGCCAGATTTCAAGATTGATTTGTGATTAGGGTACTACCGCTAAGGATTAAGGAAGGTGATATCCAAAACTCCAGCCTTCAACTCTATTTTGGACATTACGTGAGTTTGTTGTAGCATCTTCTGATTGACCAATGCTCAACAAGATCTGTTATGAGCCTCTATGAACTGCTGTGATTCGAAGTACTTAGCCTGCTTTGTACAAGTCTTTCTAGATGACATCCTCATCTATTCCAAGAATGAAAGAGAACATGAGAACACTGCTAATAGTCTTGTCCCTCGGCCCAGAGAGAATTCCAAATTGTATGTAGGTTGTCATGTTCTTCTTCCAAAGAGTCCACTATTTGGGTCATATCATTTTCGGAGAAGGAATCTCCGTGAACCTGAAAGGTAAAGGCCATTATGGAATGGCCAATGGCGAAAAATGCCCAAGGAGGTGAGGAGCTTCATGAAGGTAGTAGGTTATTAATTTGAGATTTGTAGGAAGGATTCTCAAAAACAAGGGAAACCTATCACCACCTTGGTAACGCTAAGGGGTAAGGCATGAATGGATGTAAGAGTGTGATAAAGGCATTCATTGAGCTTAAGAGGTTACTTTCAACTAGTGTGCCAATTCTACGAATGATGGATATGGAAAAGGAATTCACAGTCTGCATGGATTCCTTGAAGCAAGGGTTGGTGGCCGTGCTAACGCATGATGGAGGAGTGATAGCTTGTGTGCCAAGGAAGTTGAAGAAACATGAGGAGCTATAAGGCGACTCATGATTTAGAGTTGGCAAACAATGCTAGCTTTGAAACTTTGGAGGGACTATCTTTTGGGTGAAACTTTGAGCCAAAACAGACCATCAAAGTTTAAACATCTCTTCACTCAAAGAGATAAGAATGTTGAGAAAAGGTGATGGAGTGAGTTTATGAGTGAGTAATGCTTTTGGTATTTTGTACATCAAGGGAAAGGAAAATGTGGTCATTATTATGCCTTGAGTGGGAGACCACGTGATATTCTCCTTGGTAACCTTAAAGGTCAATCTAAGGAACATGTGTTGATAATAACCCCGTGAGATAGTTGGTATTTAAAGGTTACTTCAAACCTCCGTGAGAGGGAGGTAGTTAGATCCAAAGCATGAAGGATATAGTTTGGAAATAGAGGATTTTAAGATATCGAGGAAGGATGTGTACATCCCTAAGAATGGGGATATTCAAAACATCATAATGAAGGAATCCCATAAAGCACTTTTACAGCGATCCGCGTGTGAAGAAGATGCACGCAGATATGAGGAAGCTCTTCTTTGGTGGGCATGAAGCGCGGCGTAGTCCATTTCGTCAGCCAAATGCCTAGAGTGTCAACAAGAAAATGACCACCATCACCGGCAAGCCTCCTACAACCACACGATGTCCCTATGTCCAAGTGGGAAGTCATCTCTATGGATTTTGTTGTGGGGTTGTCAGCCACATCTTCATGACACAATGCCATTCTTGTGATAGTGGATAAGCACCAAGAGTAAGTTCATTTTATTCCTGTTAGAGACACTTACGGTGTCACTGATGTGGCATGTGTTTGTAAGCGAGGTTATCCGCTTGCATGGATACCTAAGAAGATCATTCTAGATAGGGACTCTAGATTCACTTCTAGTTTTGGACAAGTTTACAATCAACACTAGGGACTCAGTTGAACTTGGGCACAAATTATCATCCTGAAATAGATGGGGAAAATGAGAGAGTAAATCAAGTCAAGAAGACATGCTTAGGATGTACGTCATGGATAATCAAACCTAGTGGGAGACGCACCTACCTTTGGTAGAGTTTTCCTACAATAATGATTATCAAGCTCCATCTACCGTGACCACGGGTTTTGTATGGGGAGGCCATGCACACGATCGAGTTGGGATAGACTAGAAGATCCAGTAACAGTTGGGGGTTTTAATTGATCCAAGAGAGATGGAAGAACATGTGATTTAGATTAGGCAGACTAAAGGAAGCACAGATAGGCGTAGTGCCATGCATGCACAATGACTCCACCTGCTATGGTGCTGGGGACCGTGTCTTCATTCAGACGCTCTCCACAATGAGTACCATATGGTCGAAGGGGACAAAAAGCTGTTACCCTCGACGAGTAGACCATTCGTGATCTAAGAGAAAATCGACCTCGCTGTATATCGTCTGCATCGCCAATCTCCACTTGCATAAACTCAATGTATTTCATATATCCGTTTTACGCCATTATGTTACCGGGAGTGAATCACATAAACTAAATTCAAAGGAATTGGAGGTATCGACGTGGGAACCATCATGGTCAAACCATGGGAATATTGAATCAGAGTCCTACATCCTCATAAATTTTCCGGTAGACCAAATTAAGGTCCATTGGGACAAGTACAGTCCAGGATCTCGCTACTTGGGAAGATGCCGAGACAATACGATGGGACTATCCCTCACTTTTTTTTGACCACCTTCGAGAACATGTTTCGGTTGGTTAGTGTGTAACACCACCTTTGGACTTAGGCACCAAGATTACCCGAGGCCTATATACTTCTATTTTCTAGTCACATGAAACTATTAAGTGATACAATTTAAACTTTTAAAATTCTATGAACTTTATGAATGTTTAAATGTTATTGATGATGATGTATATGGGATGCTGCATCTACTCGGAATGTAAATTTTACAAATGTTTAAATGTTATTGATGATGATGATATGATGCATTACCAGAGAATGAAGAATTTTATGAATGTTTAAAAATACTATTAGGATGATGCCCATATGATGCAATCTATTTTGGGTAAATGAGAATCTTAAGGAATGGGTGTCGAAATTGAATTATGGATATTATGAGATCTATTTCTAATTGGAAAACTTGATGTTAATTTATCTAGCATTGTGATACCAAATTGAAATGATGATAGTATGCAATTATACGATGATACGGCTAGAAATGTATGAGTTTGAAAGTTACGTGTATTCAATATGTGTGTTATACAGAAATAGCCATTAAGGGATAATGATGATGAAAGTGGATATTGGTTAGACCACTAACCCAGAAACATTATGGTATGAATATTGGTATGTGAAATTATATTGGCTTCAGACAGTTATGATATGTGGATCAGTGCATGATTTTATGTAACGACACTACCCAAAACCTGATAATCGATGACAAACCTCCAACAACATGGCAAGGCCACTGTATATTCCATTGCAAGGTGTGGACCATCCTGTTAGGAGGGTGGAGGCATTTTCCACCGTATATCCTCCATTGTAGGGACCCTAGTCCCTGCTAGAGGGGTGGAGGCATTTCCACCACGTATCCTCCTAAACCAAGTCATGGGAGGACGGTGAGTTCACACTCCCTAATACATGTGATGACTGCCGATGCCCGCTAGGGAAGCTTGTCGAGATAGCGACACTTCCAAATAGAACCCATAAGTGGAATTTGGAGTTAGGTCAATATAGCTGATGCTCCAAGATAGTCTAGCAGAGAAGGATAGGAATGGAGATGGAAGTAGGTTAGGAGGAAGGATGATTAGAACAATTGAGAGAGTATGGAGATTTGTCCGATGGTGGAATTTAATGTTTTCCTTCAAAAAAAGAGAGAAATGTATATATGAATATTCATTATTACATAATCAAACCACAATTGTTTAAAATAAAACTGTTGAACCCGATAATAGTAAATAAAGGATTTCTCAAACAATTGATTGGTTCATTGGTCTTTATAAAGACTAGTCTTGATGACCGGATTTGATGCATACATAAATTAATAAAGGATGATAGTTTTGATTATTAGTACATGCACGAGACTTGTATGTACTAGCTACACATGCATTTCGGGTACATATACACTAGTATGTATGAGCTTTTCTAACTTACTTCATCGATAATGTCGGTTACTTGTTACAAATGTGTGAACTATGTTTCTTTTCCTTTGTACCATAAGATACCGTTAAGGTCCTAACCCGCATTACAGGTAGATCAATGTATTCGGATGTAATAAAGGTCAATATTCAATAAAATATAATAAATAGAATATTTTGATGTAAGAAGCCCTAATAGAAGCTTCCATTTTCTAGAAGATCTTCCTCTAGATGCTTCTTTAGTATAAATAGGATTCGAGGGCATGAGAACCCTAGCTTGAGATTATTGTAACAGAGCACCGCCGATTGAGGTTGCCTCAAGAGGCCCTCCGTGGAATATTGCTATCCTCAACCGCGCTATTTCGCTCAAGTGCTACTTTTCGTTTCAGATATCATTTCCGTAGTATTGTGAAGATTATGCCGATATTTTATCACATTCTGCTATTTCTAGCATTTCGTATCTCATTTCCCAGACATTTTATATATCCGTATCTTGCACGAAAGCACTTTGCTTGGCGTAAATTGTGGGTATTTTTTTTCAAAGTAGAGACGTATTACGGCGTCTCTAAGCCACAGATTCGGCTGCTACGCTGCATAAACTACCTATTGAGGGATTCATACACTAAGAAATACAAGGTTCTTAAGACGCTTGTTGGCCACCCTTGTAAATCTCCGCTATACCCCTTCGAGTGGTAGCGCATCGACAACACCTTCGTGGTATGGATTCATGTTCTAGATTTCAAGCTACCAGGATAAACCTATCGCACACGGATCAAGAGGTCACCGGTGAACAACACTGAAGATACTCTAGTACCTCGGGTAGTTCGTAGGGTACGGCTATAGTACGGGCTTATCCTCCTTAGTTATGCCCCAGATAGCTAAATTTGTACTACCGTTGACCCCGCATATATCGAGAGCTGAGTAATGTGGCAAACCCTTGTTCCAGAGAACCCTTGAATACCTAGCCCTTTGGGGAACATAAACAACAACATATAAAATAAATTAAACGACGAGATTCATTAACCCGCATCCGTATTCGAATTGCTAAGTAAAAAATCCCTGGCTCAGAATTTGGGGAATTAAGCAAAGCAGCATTCTTCAAAAAAAAAAAAAAAAAAAAAAAAAAAAAAAAAAAAAAAACTTTTTTACCATTATTTGAGACTCCATCCCATTGTGATCTACTCTTCACTTCATCACTTTCCCCATATCATTTTTCTACAGCAGTAAAATTTCTGACCTCACTTCACACCCTTTTCACCACCCATTTTCACCATTATTTGAGAGACATTCCATTAGACTCCATCTCTTCTCCCTCTTATCACTTTCATCCATATCATTTTTCTAAAAAATTTCTGACTTCAACTTCAAGACTTTTCTACCACCCGTCCTCATGGCCCATTACCCAGAATCAAGAGAGCTAGAGTCTCACTAACACCCTCGCAACATGGTTTACTTGAGACCCAACAAGAAGTGCAACAAATCAGTGCTTACTATTGCCCCGTGATGCCTCCATGAATGCATCCATTCAGAGGAAGTTACAAAGTATCCCGCGAATGGCGAAGTAAAATGAACTGAATTCATCGTTGTACATCTACCAAACTCAAAAATCCTCTCTACGATGAAGCACCTCTAAAGAATGAAGGAGAAACTTCTGCCCATCCTTTCAACCAATATCATTTTCAAAGGGACATACGCCTTCCGCGTGGATGTCACTAAATTGATGGCTCAGACCCCACCGGCCAATGCCACAAATGGAACATTATTTCTCTCTCTACAACATCATCAATGACTTGGCCAAACTCCGGAAATGGTGTTCTCCATCTCATCAAGGAACGCCGGGCAATGGTGGGTACGGAGAAAAAACTTCCATTAAGGATATATTGCTTCGACCTAACGAGCACAGCTTTATGAACGCTGACACTGACACCAACCATTTGGGCCGTTTGAAAAATTACAATCGTGCACAAATAAGATTTCATAGTCGCGATTTGAGCGCCCGCTTTTCAACAGGGTATGATCGATGCCTTCTTCTTCGTGGTGAGTGCTTCCATCAGCGGGTCTCAAGGATGAGATTTTAGCCCATGTCCTCATGGCTCAATTCCGCTTTAATTTGGGTGGAGTGGCTACCAAAAAGCCAAATAGCTACTGGAACAAATTGTTTCTCTCAAACCGTAGTTCTCTTTTCCTCACTTCTAAACCAACAAACCCTTACCTACTCCTCCGCCCCTTAAAATCCAAAACTCATTGTACGAAATGGTCGAAAGACAAATCAAAGGTCTCGTTATAACCGGATGACAATATTTCCCAAAGCAATAAATGTAAGGGAACAAAGCTCTTATGGCCATCTCCAGGATATCCAAGACGACGATGACACTTCCCATGTTCCCAACTCACCCGAGATTGGAATAAACCTCCTTCCTAATTCTCCTTCGAAGAACCCATCATTTCCCCAATGCTCTCACCAACTTCTCTCGGCTTCAAACTCTAAGCCAATCGCTATATCACAATCAGAAGTCATCATCTTGTTGATAGTGGCAACACCCAAAAATTTATTCATCATCGCATTGACCAAGAAACCCATTACTACATCCACGCTGTCAACAATCTCCAAATCATGACTGCCAATAATTTATGAAATGGAGGGCGCTGTGGAAAATGCGCTTCCAGTCAGGGTGATCACAACCTCAACATCATATGTTTGCTATTGACATGGGAGGTTGTGGACATCGTTAAGTGCCGAATGGCTCATAACCCTGGGTCCCATTCTCATGGACTTTCAAACTTTAACCATGCAATTTGACCACACGCCACAAACATAAATTTCCTCAAGGCATCATCATCATGTTCTCCTCGAATTCATCACTATCGTTGCATGGAGAAATTGCTCAAAAGGTCATTCGGTGTCATAGCCTAACTCCATGCCATTCAATCCACCGAGATCCCACCCGCGCCCCCAAGACCTCCAAGCCATTCTTTATAAACATCAAACAAATTTTCCACTCCTGCTGACTCCCTCCCGCAGGTCCATGATCATTCCATTCCCTTGCCCCGTAAGCCTTCCCCAACATACGCCCATATCGCCACTCTCTTTTCCCGTAAGAATGAAATTCAGAAAATGGCCCGTGAACTCCTTACCGTCGGAGTCATCCGTCCTACTACGAAGTCCTGCCTTCCTCGACTGGCCAAGACGATTGACACCTGATGACCAATTACCACTGACTGATGACGAAGAGATGGCCTTTCGCACTGGGCGAGGGCCACTACAAATTTTGGTCATGCCTTTGGTTGTGTGTAACGCTCTCCAACTTCAGAGCTCATGAACTGTATTTCGCCCTTTCGCCATTTTGTCCTAGTTTTGGACGAGGTCCTCATATATAGCAAGACATGGAAAGACTATCCTGACTTCATGTGGATCAAGTCTCAAATACTGCCAAAGACCGCCTTTCTAAACAAATCTAAAATGTGATTTTGGTGCATCCGCTAGAATACTTTAATATCTAGTGGGCAAGGAGGGCTGCAGGGACCAAAAGATTGAAGCCATGCAATATTGGCTTCCACTCCTAAGACTCTCAAAAAAGTCATGCGGGATTTTGGGCCTCATATGATATTATCGAAGTTCGCCAAGAACTATGGGAAAGATTGCAAAGACCCCGACGCAATTTCCTAAGAAGAACTCCTTCACTTGGACCCTGGCCATTTATCAAGCTTTTCAAACTTTGAAGATGGCCATAATTCTGCTCGCTCTCCTGACTTCACAAAGACATTTGTGTTGGAATGCTACTCATGTGAAAAGGGAATTGCGCTGCCTCTTATGCAAGAGTGGTCGACTTTGCCTTTTACGAAAGCAAACAATCGTCCTAAAAGCAATCAAGTTAAATCCATTTATGAAAAAGAAATGTTGGCCATTCTTGCATGGCCTGAATTATGGCTAGCCCTCTTATCTCTTGGGGCAACGACCTAAATTAAGATGATCATCAAAGCCCTAAATACTTTCTCTCGAACAATGCATTTCCTCACATGAGCAACAAAAATGGGTCACTAAACTTTTGGCTATGATTATGAGATAATTTACAAGAAGGAAAGACAATGTAGTAAGTGTATGCACCCTGCCCAGAAATATGAAGACTTAAGGATCCCTTTTTTCTCTTCCTTCATCGGTAATTGCATTATTGCAAGTCAGGCACCAAGAATGGATGTAGACCCAAAGCTCGTGATCTAATTCAAAGAATCAAGAACAAGCAAGTACGTGTTCTCTGTGGTACTCTTGGCTTCAGATGAGCTTCGATACAAAGTGTCACTTGTATTTCTATAAACAATCCAAGCTCAACCATCTGCATTCTCGAGCTTCATGCTACACCCACAACTGGCACTCAGGTTCACTAAAACATATGATGAGTTAAGTCGCCTTTTCCGATGGTATGAAATAGACATTCGCTGCTTTGTACGGGAATGTAGAGGTATGCCAATGCAACAAGGGAGAAACAACAATCTCCGTGCACACTCCAACCACTTCTAATTCCCCATATTTCAGCGATATATCTATGATTTTATTATAGGCTTACCAAATCAAGGAATAAATCAATGATAATGGTGGTGGCTCCATCGCCTTTCCAAGTATGCCCATTTTTGTGCTCTTCCCCACCCATTTACTACATCTACGCAGGCCCAAATTTTCATGGATCAGTCTTCAAGCTTCATGGCAGTTCAAAATCTATTGTTTCTGATGACGACCCAACTTTCACAAGCAATTTTTGGTAATAACTATTTAAGCTACAAGGCACAATTGCATCTCAGCTCAACATATCATCCCTTTTACGTATTGGTCAAACTAGTCAAGCCAACAAGTGTTTGGAAACCTATCCTCGAGGTGATTTGCATCGAAAAACAACACCCGGCCTTAATGGTTACCTCTATCACAGGAAGAACACTACATACCATACAGCCAATTTATTGACTCCTTTTGAAGAAGCATATGGATAGAAGCCACCACAGCTTCCTACTTACTGTGTACCTCGGGTCTGTAGAAGTTCCACCAAACACTTACAACTGAAAGCAGACATCCTTCTAACCTTTAAAGAGAACTTGGTCATGGCCCAAACAATGAAGTTAAAGAATGGGCTATCGCCGAATCGGCAATTTGTAGAAGGAGATCGCAAGTTTCATGGGCTTCAACCATATAAGCAAATCCTCTCAAGGTCGAAAGCAAGCACGGCTAGCACCCAAATTTTATGGCCTCTACAGCTTCCTAAAGCATGTGGGACAAGTTGCATATCAGCTAACTCTGGAAGTCGGGCCGGCTACATCCCCTGTTTTTCATGTTTCATTTTTGAAGAAGGTGATTGGAACCAGTGCCAACTTCAAACCAACCTTCCAGAGTTAGCGTATTAGTATGATCCATTTGGCTACAACCATAAGGCAGCTTTTGGACCAGAGGGGATACGGTCACACTTAACCATCAAGGAAGTGCCTGTGACATGGAAAGATATGGACTCCAAAGATGCTACTTGGGGAAACCTACCATCTCCCAAAATAGACTTCCATCTCAAGCCTTGAGGACAAGTGTTGTTTTATAGACATGTTAAGGTCCTAACTCACACACATAGGTAGGATCTATGTATTCGGATGTAATAAAAGGTCAATATTAATAAGACCTTTCAATAAAATAGAATGGTTAGCTGATGTAAGAAGACTCCATTAAAAGCTTCCAATTCTAGAAGTTTCTTCCTCTAGATGCTTCTTTCAGTATAAATAGGAGTCGAGGGTAAGGAGAACCCTAGCTTGGATATTATTGTAATGTGAGCGCACGCTCGATTGGAGGTTGCCCTCGAAGAGGCCCGTGAACATTTCATTCCTAATCAAGGCTATTTCCGCTCAGCGCTATTTCGTTGCTATTTCAGATACTTTCATTTCCATGTTATTATGAAGGTTTTGTTGGATATTTTACTGTTATTCGTTATTTCTAGCATTTCGCTTCTCTTCTGCATATTTTATATAACCGGTATCTTGTAGATACCTTAACTCTATCTAAGCTTCAAGGGTGGGTATAACCCGCTTAAATAGATGTATAGGATTATTAATTATAATTAATTTAATAATCTAACTCCGTCCTAGTGTTAGCTGGAAACAATAATTATTTTTAAATAACATTAACTAATTAATTATTATTAATTAATTTATTCATGATTGGTCATGATTAATTAATTACACTGGCCCCATTAATTAATTAAGTAAAGAATTAAAGGTGTGGGTTAAACTATACTGGTTAAATTAAAGCCATTTATTTCTCCTAGAAGGATAGGACATTAAATATATAGATAGAAATAAGTAAATAAAGTGGACAGAACATAATTAATGGACATGTAATAATCTTAAGCATGATAGACAATTACTAAACGATATGAAAAAATTTCCAAGGATGGGAAGCCTGATGTAGAAATACATAGGAGAGCTTTACTGGAAGTATCTCTTTAATGCATAGAGGCATTACCTACTTTAGGGGATTGCACAGAGAGTGGGAGTTCTCAGAGTCGGATTGGATTAGCACAAAAGAACTGCCTACAGAGGGTTTTGTGATAAATGTGATATCCATATGATATCCCTGGAGCTGTAGTTATCCTAGTCATGTAGAACAAGGTTTCAAAGTGTTTACACAGTTCATCAAAGGTCAATAGGACAAGTTGACAAACAGAGGGTTAGCATCAGGTGAATCTATGTATTTAAAAAACTCATATTTGTTTTAATATTCTCATATAAAACTCTTTATTATTCATTGATTAATTGAAATGTGATGTGTCTTCAAAAAAAAAAAAAGAATTATTGAATTTATCTGAATCAAGTAGATATCATATAAATTTATGTAATTAAGGGATGATAAATTCATATGGCCACTACAATCCATTTGGATGGAAATCACGGGTTATCCTAAAAAAATGGATCTCATGTTGAGCAAGTAATATCATGGAATTTCCCAAACAATTTAAGTGGTACCCCATCCTAAATCATCGGAAACTTGAAAGGATATACAAAGCAATTGATTTTTTTTACTAATTTGTAATTGATGTTTGTAATTTGGTACTACCAATCAATCAATACTATTACCTTTTATTTTTTGATGTATCCTTGCATTCACATGGTTTTGTGGAGCACTGATGCCAACCCGTGCATGAAAATATAATTTTGGAGTAGTCTCTTCTAGATCTATATCTTGTGGTGGTTCTAATTCCTAATCTTATTCCTCTTCATATTCTATGTATAATAATTTCTTCTCACCATTTATGTCCCTTATTGTACTTTCCACAATTGAAACATAGTCCCTTGCTCTTCTTTCATCCATTTTTGTTGAGGTGTCAACCTTTTGGTTGAGGTACGATTATCTTATGAACCCAAAAATGATCTCTACTTAATGTGTATGCTCCATTGGTAGACTTGTGTGTAGCTTTACTCTTGGCTTGAATATGATGGGCCAATTCCATATCTTCCATAATATTTACAGGAAGTATTAAGAAAAAATCATATTTTAATGTCTTTTAATCCATCCATGTAAGCTTCCAATGAATTTTCATCACTTATGTCATGCACCCTTTAAGTACCAATAATTGGAATTATGAATTATAATCTTCAATATCACCTAAGTTATTGATTCTGTCAATTGATCAAGTATTCATGTTTCAAAACTTTCCCATATTGTGCTTCTCTAAGTCTCTTTGTAACAAAGCCCCAATTCTAATGATAAGGGGGCTTCCTTTTCACTATCTACTGATACCATTGATATGGTTTTATCTCAAAGTTCAAAAGTTTCTATGTGAATCCTTTTCTATCATCCATATAATATTATACCAAATATTTCATTTGTCTACCTAGGTAAAGACTCCATATGTCTCCATCAAACTCTTTTAATTCAATCTTGGGAAGGTTGAATTTTGGACCCCCACCATAATTAACTCACTATTAGAGTTAAATCCACTTGAAAATTTGTTGACATCTCTGTGTGATGTTCACCATGAATACTACCTTTATTTTCGATTTTGAATTTTGATATTTCCTTTAGGGAATCTCTCATCTAGAGATTAAAAGATCATGGAAGACATGGAATTTTGCATTTATTTCCTTCATGGATTTTTGTATTTATTCTTTATTTTCATATTCATCTCTTTTCATGTAATTTTATTTTCATCCATCTTCTTATCCATCTTATGTTCCATTTTTTCCATATTTATTTTCATCTCTGTTTTCATTGTTCTTATTTTCTATTTGTTCCCTATTTTCAATGATCTTCTTTTCCATCTAATGATAGAATCTCTTGGATTTCATCTTGAGTCACGGTTGAGTTCTTTGGAGTTTTATTTGGTGAAGTAAATTTTGGAGAAGCCTTTGGATCCATGTAAGAAAAAAATAATTCTTTTTCCTCTCTTTATCCCAAATTTTGAATCACCGCAAATAGATCTTCCACAAAAAGTTATGTCATTTGTAAGTTACATACCTTTCAAAACATTAATTTGGACTATGTCCTCCTCGACCGAATCCTTCCTTCGATGTATTTCTATACTTCAACCTTCCAAGTATAAAATTCTAGATTATAGTAATCGATATGTGTCTCTTCAGAATGCCACGTGTCCGGAATCAAATTTTTTGAGCTGCCAAATGAAAGCTATGGTAACTTTCCCAAAACCTTTTGGCCACTTTTTGGACATTTCAGAGAGAACTTTGTACATAATGCCAAGGTCCAACATTTAATACCCACTATTAATTTTAGACTTCACCCATACTAGAGATAGTCTTCCTTAGTCTCTACAAAGTTTCAATATTCAAACTTCCTAAAAAAAATTTATAGCAAAAATCCCAAGATGAATAGTTTAAAACTAATTTTAGATGAGTCAAACCTTATCTTCCATAGGCCATATCTCCTAAATTATAATGAAACAAATATGAAATTTTTAATACAAGAAATCTTTGATATGGTGTTTCTAAGAAACCTTAATTTAATATCTAAATCACTTTAAAAATTTCATAAAGTGGAAAATTCCTTAAGATGAGCCACTGGAACTGATCATTCTCACATTTGATTGACTGATTTTGACTGAGGATATCTTGGGTTTAGGTTTAAGTGTAACTGCATGGATGTCGCCCATGGGTTTACCTGTTTAGGCCCATTTTAATATAGAGGCCAGGAAATCTAGGAAATGTAAGGAAGAGGGTAGTGAATAGTTGGTTGTAGACCAATGCGCTAAGTGTGAATGGTTGTAAACACTCTATGTGCCTAATAAGTTGAGACCCTGGCAGTAGCCGAAAGTGCAAGGATTGTAAGAGACCTAGGTGGCTTTGCGTCAGGGACTCCAGCTTGAGGAAGGGAGGATTTGGCAGGAAAAAGTGCATATATTGTCCTATGAAGTTGATTCCGTGTGCATGCAAGAAGACGAAACAAGATAATAAGGAAGATGAAGAGTTGGTGGACGAAGCCCCGGGCCGTAAGTATCCACGATATATCCTGTATGTGATCAGTTTGCATGGTATTATTGTTATGTTATTGATGTGATTTATACTTTTAGTGGGCTATTTTCTATATATGACGTACATGACAATAGCTATTTCTTAGTGATTTAAATGAATGCTAGTTATGATCCGATTCTATGTGCTAAGTGCTTAGAAGTGTTATATCTGGAAGCATACTATGTTGTTCTATAATTAAGGTTTTACATGCGATGTAAATAAGGGTTAAATAATAATGAATGTTAACTGCTAAGTTCTTTAAGTAATTCCATATCCGGTGGTCCTACCTAGGTTGGGTGCATAATTTGAGTCTCCGCAACCACCCCTGCCTACCTCGTGTGAGACTTCATCCGCTGGCAGTTTTGTTGAAAGGGTCATAGTTAGGGTTTTGTTGGTGTGTTTTGAAGCATTGAACCCTGGGTATGCCCTATGCCAACAAATGGTTCCGCTGTCGGGACCTCAAACTATGATTACTGGAATTGAAGAAAAGAGAAAGCTCTATGTGATATTTGTTAGCTCCTAGTAATAATATTCTACTTGACTTGCAAAGCTTTTTTCTAAGAAGAGAAGTCAGATCCAAGAAAAAGAGGTAAGATATTGGCTTTGTGCTTTGATAAAGGTAATATAAGTGGAAATTTTTATTCAAGGTATGGATCTAGGTATGTTTTGATAAATTTTGTCCTAGCCCAAAATCAGTACAACTAGAAGAAAGAAAGATTTTGATATGAGTAGATCTATTAAGAATAATGATAGGTATGTTATCCCTATGCATATAAATAATGTTTGGATTAACAAATTGATGCAAGGAATCCTAGAAAGAATTTTTTTTTTAGGTTAGTTATTGTGACCCCAAAGGTAATGTAGCATATGAAAGGTTGGGGATCGCTTAAGAGAGAGAGATTAAATCTGCTTACAATTGCATAAGACGGAGACATCTTGCTAAAGAATTCCCGGGTAGAAACCCTATTTTCCTTTGTTGCAAAGTCAGGATCATGAAGTTTTGATTTTCCTAGAATGATTGCCAAATTGAAAAGATGAACATGAGACAAGAAAGCCATGAGACAGGCCAAGAAACTAAAGATATGCTAGAACACCATAAAGAATCAGAGATTGTATTATTAAGGATGAAAGCAACCTTGAATGATCATGAAGACGCCATTTTATCAAAGATCTTAAAATAAAGGAGTGTATAGGAAACAAGAGACATGAGATTTCCAACATAGTCCGTGGTATTGATGAAGAAACACAGGAATATCATGACAGAAAAGTAATGGGGAAATTTTAGGAAAGCTTTCTATGGTTCCTTCCATTGTGAGAATAACTATCGTTTTAAAGGAAAGCTAATAACCCTATGTGGGAAGATCAATCTATGTAACTATGATTGCTCATGGAGAATCGACAAAAGAAGAATTCAAGTTCATTAAGTTTGTTGATAGCCTATCACCCCATTTTCCCTCTTTTGTTAGGTAAGACCTAGATTGAGAAGGATCATATATGAAGGAAACAAAAAGAGGAAGCTCTAAAACAAAAAAAGAAAGAACTAAGATATTTCATGGCTAGGATAATATCTCACTTACTGAAAGAACAAGAAGACTAGTCAAAGCTACTAAAGACCATAGATCTAGACGTTGAAGTTGAAAGAAAACAGGAAGACATGAAACACCTGTCTGTACAAGAGAATATAGCACCTACTCCAGAAAAAGAAGATGTATTACTCTCAAAACCCTTGAACGATCCACAATAGTGTGAAGTTACTATGCCAAGAGAAGATAAGAACAAGAATGGAAATAGGAAACCAATGACTCATATTACAGGAAAGAAAGCCAGAAAGATCAGTAAGAAGAAAGAAAAGCTAGAAAAGCTACAAGAGGTACCAGAAAGGACTTCGCAGAAGGGAGATTTACAGAACTTGAACTTCACTGGAATATCAGAACAACATAGATTGGCACTCCACCATGGTGGAGCGATATAACCATTGGAGGCATCCTAACTATTAGCCTGACGCTCCAGAATGACTCGAAATGTAGTTATT